>BBSZ01013700.1:0-23712 GCA_000981365.1 Subanguina moxae
AGAATATGATCATTTTTTGAGTGTTTAGGCTCGTCTGCACAAGTACAAGTTTGACTATCGTCATGAAATGACAGTAGATTTTGCTGCCGAACTTTTGTCTCGTAATTTGTATTACAAACGCTTCTTCCCGTACTACACTGGTGCAATTCTTTGCGGAATTGACGAATTTGGTGAGTTGTGTTTGGGTGTTGTGCTTCCTTTATATTTCTTACAATCTATGGCAATACTTCAGGCAAAGGAGCAGTCTTCTCTTACGATCCAATTGGATGCATTGAGCGAATGACCTACTGTTCCTCGGGAGGCGCTTCTCCTATTTTGGAAACCTTTTTGGACAATCAAGTGGGTCTCAAGAACTTGGACGAAGACATTGAAAAGCCAAAGCTGACTATCGAGAGAGCCACCTCACTTCTCAGAGATGCTTTTCGATTTGCCACTGAGCGCGAAACTAGTACCGGTGATTCTCTGATGGTGGTTGTGGCCGAAGCTGGAAAACCGATCAACATTACTCATGTGCCGCTCCGTGAAGACTAAAAATTTGCAACATGGTTGATGTATCGCATTCTGTTATTATATCACATGTTCTTTCAATAAAAAAAGGTTCCAGTAGTTCCTCTTCTTTCTGTTGCATTGACTCTGATTGGCTTGCCCATTCTATACTGCCTTTGAAAATAGCCTTCAATCACGGTGGCGTGTTAGTTTTTTTTTGCTGTAATATGGGTTTTAGATAACAAGCTCCTCCTAACCAAAGCCCTGTACTCAGCTGTGTGTATGTGCAGGAGTAGAAGATAAGATTGTCATTTAACTGTGTGATTGTTGCTATTATATTTCGTCACCAAATGAGCCAAAAAAATGTGTCAAATTTTGATAAGATATTTCAACATTCTTCTCCTTAGCTGCTTGTTGCTTTCCTTACAGGTATTTTTGGGCTCTCGTTTTTGCAAACCTCAAATCAGCCGGGTCGCCTTTGGTGTTTTGGCGAAAGTTGCTTGTTGCGTCTAGAATATTTGGGGGTGGGGGGCGTATAATCCAGTAAAGTCCGCTTTTTTTTTAGAATTTAAGAGATTTTCTTCTTAGAGCAAAATACGATAAAGTATTTGGATTGGCGAAAAATAGATCCTGGTACGGTAACTTATGCTAAGAGTGATTTAGAAATTTTTTCTGCCACTTTCTCATTTAGAAATGGAATTTGGCTTGCGGAACCAAGGCAAAATGAGCCTTGGACCCCAACTAAGGATAAATCCTTAGACTTACATTCAGTGTAGGTGCAGTTTAAGCTATCCCTACGCTCTTTATTGGGTATACCTGGCTGTGGTAGGAAAATTTAATTCCTGTTGCCTAATACTCCAACATTTTTAGTATGCCAAATCGGCCTACTCAGATGTGAGAGAAAGTGCTGCCGGAAGCGCTGATGACAATGCCTCAGTGAACATAGCCGACAAATGGGTAGTGCCGACAGCAACAGACATTGTCTCCAACACTCCTTCCACTAATTCCGCTTTCAATTTGCCAAATGCAGTGGTGTTCAAGCAGAATGCTGCGGAGACTCACCTGGAGCCGAGCCAGTTGGCTAAAAGAAGCAATGGGAATGGAGTTAACGAAGAGCCGCTGGAATCACCAAGACGCAATTACGCTTCCAAAGAGTGTGGTGCCAAAGTCATATTTGCCAACGACGAGGCCGAGAACAAGAACGCAGTGTTGAACGACAAAGAGAGGTGCTTATTCACAAAACTACCAGCATTTCTCTCTAGCCATTGACTCTGACCAATAAAATTCCTTTACAGAGACGACTACATGAGGAATCCTTGTGAGAGAGCGCAGAACAAGTTTTTGGTTGTGGAATTGTGTGAAAACATCCAGGTAAGCTTTTGGAAACTTTTTAGTTTCTCTACAGGGCATAAACCCACGAAAATAGCCTTTTAAGTTTAGAGGAGAATAGGGGCTGAATTGGCAGGGGAAGGGAATGATAGGGGGCCACTAATTTGAAGGGCCATCCAACCTGCCTTCCTGACTGAATCAGGGCAAAAAGTGCCTCTGGATGCATTCTCTGATCAAGACTATTGCTCGGATTCATCTCGCAGGTAGATCTGTGTGCGCATCTCTAACTCTCAAGCCCCTTTTGTGCCCTTACGGGTCAGCCTAGACCGCCCCCCCCATAAATCACTCGAGAAGCAGCCTGTAAGGGAAACTATGTTCAAGATCCTCTCTTTTCCTACAGAGTGGCCCCTTACTTGTCCCTTGCCTCCCTATACAGCCCTCAATGCTTTAAAATAGTCTTTTTGTTCGTTTTCGGCATAACCGAGTAGCTATTATTGGGGTATAACCGAGTAGGTCATAGGATTGGGGGCAGGGGTATAAGCGAGCAGCGCCAAACCCGTGTATCCCCAACAACTTTAGAGTGTACACATGTTTCTTGTGCACAATTATGGGGTGGAAATAAATTGAGATGAGAAATTGTTCAGCCAACCATGCTAGAAATTGCCAACTTTGAACTGTTCTCATCCTCCCCAAAGGAAATCCGTTTCTCCATTTCGGAGAGATATCCCACCTTGGAGTGGCAGCTTATCGGCGAATTTGAGGCTCAAGACAACCGAGACTTTCAATCTTTTGCTACTTTGCCTACAGGAGCTTATGCCAAATTTATAAAAGTTGGTTTCATCACTCTTCCTAGCCTCTTTTTTGATTATGTTTTTGTATTTAGTTGGAGCTGGTGTCCCATCATGGTAGAGAACACTACTGCACACTCAGTTGTCTTCGGGTCTATGGCACCTCTATGGTGGATGAGTATGAAGCAGAAGCTGCTAGCATCGAAACACCTCTCCTCATTCCTCCCATCCAACTGCCCATTCCTGTGGCTGAACAATCCATTCCGCCAAGCTATCCAGTCAAAAGGTTTATCTACCATTTTTTTAGTAGGGTAGTTGGCGGTCGGCGTTAACCGAACCGGATCAATTTTTGGAAAATTAGTCGGGATAAAAAATCGCCAACTACCCTAGTTTTTAGTGTACAGTCAAACTTGGATAAGCCGACACCCCTAAATTCAAAAAAATGTGTTTGTAGCATTGTGTTTTTGACCTATGTTTTGCTGGTGTCTTCTGGACATCTTGTATATCAAAATTTAGCTTAGATTCTAGGCTACGTTTTGGTATATAACATGCCCAGAAGACACCACCAAAACATAGGTCAAAAACACAATGCCACAAACACATTTTTTTTAATTTAGGGGTGTCGGCTTATCCTGGTTTGACTGTATTAAAATAGTTTGAGAAAGATTAAAACGCAATTTTGAAAGAATTAACTTGGACTGGGCTTAGGCCCTGGCAATACAATAAAATAATTACCGAATTTCCTCTAATAAGCGCACCCACCTCTCTAAATTCAAAAAGATGCATTTGTGGCATTGTGTTTTTGACCTGTTGTTTGACCGTATTTCTTCTAACTACCCCCTCTCTAATTCAAAATCATGTTCTTGGCATTGTTTTTGACCCACTTTTTGCAGACTACTCTCAGATAAGTTACCACCCAAATTATAGCTTATTATCTTAGCTATAATTTGGGTGGAAACTTGCCTGAGAGTGGTCTGCAAAAAGTGGGTCAGAAACACAATGCCAAGAACACAATTTTCGAATTATTGGGGGGAGGGAATAATTAGAAGAAATACGGTATTTTGTTGGTGACTCCTGGGCATCTTATGTACCAAAACGTAGCCTAGACTCTAAGCTACATTTTGGTATGTGACATGCTTGGGAACCACCTACAAAATGTAGGTCAAAAACACAATTCCGCAAAGACACTTTTTTGAATTTAAGAGACCATCCTATTAGAGCAAGTACGGCAAATAAGGCGGTAAACTGGTCCGCTGACTTCTGCTAAAAATGGAATTTGGCTTGCGGAATAGGAAAAAGTGTAAGGTGATCCATTTAGACAGCCTCTACTGTCTCAGTGTTACCAGTGTCCGGTCATGCAAACCAACGCATCTCTCTGGCTGTGCCATTTACTAAACGCGGACTACTCGAAAAGCGTTGTATCCACATCTTCTCAGGCCGTCAATCAGCCAGCTGGCTCATTCAAAAAAAAATTCAACAGATCCAAGCACTACCAACAGCATGTCAACATCACTAGTTTGGGAGGAGAGGTGTGTTCCTTGAAGGACACCCTCTTCTCCAACACTTCAGAGCCAAAGCTAGACGGTAGGTTTTCCACAATGAAAGATGATAAAGCCGAGGAGGAGAAGGTGATGACAGCTCCAAAGACAACAAGCCTACCTCCAACGGCACAATCGCCGGATACAAGTACTCCCTCTGTTGTGTCTTCTGGCAATGTAGGAGAAGTGCCCCCCACTGCCACAAACAGCCCTGCGCCTCCGGTGGTTATTCCCCCAAACAATGCCCAAACACTACAGCAACAGGTCAACAACAACCAACCAAAAGTTGTGTCCAACAAGGCCAATGATAGAGGTGCTTTTTCAAATATTGGGCACTACTAGGATCTAGGATCTACTAGGAGGGTTTACTCTGGTAAAGGGAATATCTTGAACCTATTTTTGTTTACTGGGCTCTACCGCATAAATAAGCTCTGGCATGCTTTATTAATGCATCCAGAGCTTCTTGTCGAGTGATTTACCGTACTCTCTAACCACGGCCAGGGACAAAATAACGCCGCGCCAAAACATCGCTGCGGATAAAACACCGCCGCCCATAACATCGCCGGAAAAATATATTCACTCGGAATTCCCCGAGGGTTCCCTCGGGGAACCCCGAGGAAACCCCGAGTGAATACCGATGTACCCCCCAAGAAAAACCCATGGCCGCACGGCTCCACCCCTCTGGTATAGGCACCAGAGGGAACCAAAAATACCGCTATCAAAAACCATGATAGTGAAGCTTCGTGAAATACACAGGTTATATAAGAATCAAACTAGTTCAAAGTGCTGGGTTTGAGAAGAGAGCGCAAGGGTTAGAGAAAAATTTTTCTTGGCATCATATCATGTTTGAGAAAAAACGGGATTCTGGTGACCGGAATCCGTACGAATTTCGGTTCGGTCTCCAGCACTAGTTACATGGATTAGTTTCCTTAATGTAGTACCTAAAAATATCATTACTTTTCGACTTCCCAAAAACTGAATTTATATGACTAAAAGGGTCGGAAAATAGCTTTCTTGTGGAGAATTTTTATAGAATGCTTATGCATGTCCTAAAAAATCCGGTATCCGTACAGAATCCGGTTTTTTGCCATCACCGGATCAAAAATCCAATCCTTTTCCAGAAATCCTCTCCGGAATCCCTTCGGTACTTCCATCCTCCAGCAATACCCAAAACCCCCAGCACTACCCAAAACCCCAGCCTACACGAAACCCCATCCCTACCCAAAACCCCATCCCCATCGAAAAGCACGTTATTTTGTCACGTACCGCTCTAACCACACCCCCTAATTCAAAATCGTGTTTTTGGCATTGTGTTTTTGGCCTATTTTTTCCAAACAAGTCTTAGGCATGTTACCACCCAATTTATAGCTAAAACAATAGGCTACAATTTGAGTGGCAACTTGCTTGGGAATTATCTTCAAAAAGTTGGCCAAAAACACAATGCCAAAAACACGATTTTGAATTAGGTGGAAGTGTGGTTCTATCGGAGAGAATACGGTATTTTCATGTATCCAGAGCTTCTTCTCGAGTGATTTATGTCTCAGGTATGCTTGTGTGCGTAAGGCGGCGAAGGAGGCTTGAGAGTTAGAAATGCGCGCACAGACTTACCTGAGGGATGATTTAAAAATGCATCTAAAGGCACTTTTTCCCCTGATCCAGTAATGGAACGGCTAAATAATCCCAAATAAGCCTCAGCCTAGGGGTCGTATATCCTAGTAGCGTGAAAAATATTGCCTCCACTCACATCCACCATCCCAATATTTGCTTTTTTCAATTGAAAAACATTTAAGTTGTCCAAAATCCTCTGCCAGGCACAAGCAGTAGTCACAAAGAGTCGGTGTTTATGAAGATGAACAAGAGGTTGAGTGTCCTTGAAGCGAACATGTCGTTGGGGAATGACATGCTCATCACCACCCTAACCGAAATCAATCGAAGGTATGAGGCCCAAAAAGAAGAGTTTGTTAAGCAACACGAAAGGGTGCTGAAAGGCTCTCAAGAGCATGCTGTCCGCAACAACCGCGCCATCCAAAACATTCAGAACAAGATTTCGGTCATGAAGCAGAACACCACTCAAATGAGAGCCACAGTAGTCAAGTTGGAAGCGGAGAGTGAAGCCTGGAGAAGAACTGCCAACAAGTTTAGGGTTGGTCTTCAAATACAAAAAAATCGACTCTACTAGATTATACCACCCATCCACCAAAAATGGAAAATGGCCCCTTAGTTGTCCTTTCCCCTCTCTATACAGGCCTTGATCCCTTTAAAAAGTGTCAAAAATGCTTCTTATATCCTATGCTTCTTATTGCACCTAGAAAGGCGAACTAGTTGGACGACACCCAGTTTGCACCAGGTCCAACTCGCCTCTCCCGACTAGCTCTGGCTGCCAAATTATTTGTTAGCCGTGAATCACTAAGCCTGGGTCAAATAGGTTATAGTCTGGCTCTCGGTTAACCTACGCTGGCCTACCCTAAGCCTATGGCTTAGTTGTATGCAGGTGGTATAGTGGTATGCTCATATGTAGTTTCCGGGGTCTAAAAATACCAATCATAAGGTTTTCTGCCCTGGTCACCCAAGGCAAAACAATTCTTTTTAATCATTTTAGAGTGTCCGAAATGCTAGAAAGGGTAATTTTAGAGGGGCTAAAAGGTAATTCACCCATCCCAATTTCGGTCCAATCCAGGACGAGTTGGACTCGGGGCAAGTTGTACTCGGAGCGAGCTGGACGCGGGGCAAGTCGGAGCTGAGGCGAGTTTGATTTTAACCAACTAGTATATAGTAGGGTATATCATTTGGGGGAGGATGATATAATACGGTGAAATTATTCGAAAAGAACCCTCTCTAAGTGTCATTTTACCCTCAATTTTAGCTAGAAAATCGACGGCTAAAGCAAGATATAAGAGATCTGCAAGAAATTGTGGCACAACTCAGCCGTGACTTCATGCAGATGGCAAATGGTAGGAAAGGCTTAGAAACAACAGGTCTGAAAATATAGATTCCTGCTTGCATTAACTATTACGCCTTTTTTTTCAGAAAACCAACAGCCTTTGGGAACACTAAATCAGCCTATTTATATGCCTTGAATCTCCTTAAGGCACTCTGAAAAAGTGTTAACATCCAACATATTATATAAGAACAGCCATGAGCGCAAAACAAGAAAAGTGCCAAAATTTCCATTTAGTAGAGGAAGAAGATGGGGTGTCGACCATGTGATTCTCATCTAGTTCAGCCCGGTTCACAAGAGACTTAATTTATTATCTTTGATCTCGTGCTTTTGTCTTCTCTAGTGGTATTGATTTGTCTAAGGGTAGGGTGTGCTGTTGGGGTTCTTTACTGTTTAAACCACTTTCCCATTACGTGTAAATGGTCTTTCTGTGTGTTTGTGCTTTTAGTGATATACCTGTGTCGCATCAATAAGTTTACTACTACTATCTCTGTACAGCGGGTAAAAGTCAGACAAACTGTAGCACAATAGAAATAAAAATATACGTGACACAAGCAGTAAAAAAGTAGCCACACTACAGACACATGACTTCTCTACACCAAAACAGTGGACTCCAATATCAGAAAGGGTAAAAAAATTCTTCCTACATGATCAATATACCTATAAAGGCTAACTATTAGGGAGTGGGGGATATAGGGTATAATATTTGGGGGGAGAAGGTATAGGTCTCAATAATTCGTTCGATAACCCTTAGGGGCTAATGTCGGGATGCCGTGGGAATCATGTGGATCAGCCAGCAAAGCGACACTTAACAGGAGGATTTAGCGAATTGACCGCAACCCTGTGTCGAATTTCGGAGACTGCTGGACTGCAGACCCTGAGGCATCATAAAAATACGAACCCTCCGACACCCACCAAGTAGGCCCTGAATTAAACTGTGAGTAGTAAGAGGAAAAACATAAGTCGAAGACCGCTAGAAGTGATCCTTTATTTGTAAATCAGAGCCACAGCATTATAAGAGATCTAACAAAAATTACAACAGATAATCCAATGAGTCAAAGATTTTAGACAAGTTGCATAGATTTCTGAAAAGCCTTCACCAGCAGCTGCAAAGAGATATAGGAAAAGGCGACAATTGTCAGGTCAACAAGGAAGTCCCACAGCAAATCAATAAAGATCCCCACATAAATGACAAGGCGCTCATTGAGTCCACCAACCAGAAGAAAGTTGACAGCGTACCCATGCTTGGGATATTTCAAAGATTTCTGCGGCAATGCAAGCATTTCATAGGCGAAGAAGATGGCGGCAAAAGTCAAGGCCACACGATCCGTCCAAGCAAACAGCACAACGAAATGAAGGACAAGGCCCAGAAACAGAGAAATGAAGAAGCGGTTGCGATTGATAGACTCAAAGTAAACTGGCTCCACATAACTGATCTCGAACTCATCGGCAATCAGCTTGTTTCTGGCACTTGTGTCAAGTGTGTCGACATTGTTAGTAGATTCCTTGGCAAAGGAGCACGCTTCGTCCAATGAGGTTCTGAAATATACTTCATTAATTACTGCATTACTTGTAATAGGAGCCTCTCTCTCCCTCTAATAAAAGCTCTCTCTGTAATAGAAGCCGACTTCCCAATGGTAAAGAGGGACCAAGCTCAAAAAGCTAAACTACACTATACCCCCAGCACTCAATTATACTATCGGGTGATCGTTATATCGAGTTTTGACCGTATCTGAATATTCGAAAACTGATTTTCTTGGTAATCAAGGAGTTTAACGCAGCAATATAATGAAAAATCTAATTCTTCAATTTTTAAAATTTCCAAGATTTTGAACAGGTTAAAATACACATGCCAGACTTCTATTATACATAGAAAGGAATATGAATGCGAAACAGGCACGAAAAAATTAGCCGAATTGAGATAATTGAAAAGATATGAGCATATGAGACCTTACTTCGTATCCATGTCTTCCATCGTAGGGGCCATACGATTTTCATTACCATCAGGACCTGAAAGAATAGCAGAGAGACGATCATTGGCGTTAGCGAGGATTTTCTGCCTGCGACGCTCACGACGTTCGGCGGCAGTAGCGCTAGCACAGTCTTGGATGGTCGTCATCTTAGATTTCGAAGAAGAGCAACTAAAAACAACGTAGATTAGTGATGCGTGGAAAAAAACAATAAAATCAACTGAAAGCAATTTAAAGGACAACACGCAAATTGACTAGCCAAAAAATTTAATACCGTATTCTCTCTAATAAAACGGCACCACCTTGGCACGGCACCTCCTTTACCCTGGTCTTCCAACGAAAAAATTCAGTTTTTAGCCAATTATTCTTGTCTGGAAATGACTTTTCCAGTAGCTTTTCGAGACGCTTTTTATATCAAAATTGCTAAAACATAGAAAGTAACCACTTTTGGAATTTTTGGCCATATTTGCTCATTCAACAACCCTTGTTATTGGTGACCTTCCAAGTTTAGACTACATCTGAGCAGTGTTTTCAAAAATGACTTGTCATTTAGCTATAATGACTGAAATGAGTTGTCATTTTGACAATGACTCTAAATGACAGTGACAAGTCAAGTCATTTTGCAAAATGACTGAAATGACAATGACAAGTCAAGTCATTTTAAGTCATTGTCAAATGACAAGTCATTTAGCTAAAATGACTGAAATGACTTGTCATTTCAGTCATTTATCAAAATGACTTGACTTGTCATTGTCATTTTAGACGTTTGGCTAAATGACTTGTCATTGTCATCGATGACTGTCATTAAAGTCTGATGACAAGTCATTTTTGAAAACACTGCATCTGAGAAACCGAACCATTTTTTGAAGTTATTTGCTCGAATTTGGATTCTTGACTTTGAATTTCCCACTCAGATTTTCGATTCATGTAATTCAGCACTACCATTAAGGAGTTCTTGAACTGGGTCTTTGTCCTTGACATGAAAGTATTAAAAAAAAGTATTGAACAGAAGAAGTACAGTAAAAAAAATTGTGTAATCGAGGTTCCCCGGATAAAGGGTGAGAACCGAAATCTCTTCCGAAAAGCTTAAGACAACCTTTCAAAAACCATCCCTTACTGGCCATTCTGTATCCAGCACTGCTGCCATTGGTGCACAAATAAAAATTAAAATTTTTTAGGTTCCATCCGATGCAAAATTTTTTGTTTTAACAACCACTGCTTCTATTTTGAATGAGGACCACGGCAAAAAAAAAGCAGCCAATTCTGTACTAGAGCCACAATGTGGCCAAAAAAAAGATAGCGACTGATTAAGACATTTATAAGTTCACTAAATAATTGTGTTGCAGCAATTAAATATATAGTTTGGCAAAAATCCAACGAAATCAATCCATTTTTTTACTAGTAAGAATAATCAACAACATATAGTAGCCACAAATAAATTAATGTTTTCTTCGAGAGCTCAAGTATTCTTTAAACAGATATTGTCAGAAAGATTTTTTATATTTCAAAGATGTCATAGGTTAAACTTTGAAAAAACGACACTGCAAATATGGATGACTCTATCTGTTTTCGGAGAAGATATCGGCTGGTGCATAATTAACGATCGGTCTTTTTGTGATGCTTTATTTAACAAATAGAACAACAAAGTGTAACCCTACACACCATTCCAACGACTATTCTGGAGCATAATCCTCTTGTAGTCCAAGAACCGTTTCCCACTGGGGTGGCAAGCGACAGGTCCATGAATTGACTAAAATTTTTTAAAGACGAAAAAGTCGGAAAACAATAGAGCCTTCTGTTGCATGGATTGATAAATAGTTCAAAATTTTGACGTGAAATTGAAAAAAATATATATTTATGTTAAAAGGTGTTCCCTTGCCCATTCTGTTTGAATTTCTTTTCAGCGCTGGCCTGGAGCGCCTAGATTGTAGTTCGAACGTGTGTGTCCATTTGAACCAGGAGCACGACGAGAAGCACTCATAACTCTTCCACGTGGTCCAACCGGTCCTCTGGTTCGTCCAGGCTGAACACGCATTGTTGGATCGATTCGACGCCAGACATAACGCTGGAGTTCCTTGAACTTCTTCTGAGTTTCCTCAAAAATTAAATGGTTGAGAGCTAAGAACAATAAATTTATAATGTACTTCCTCCTCCTGTGGCCCAAGCCATACGTGCTCTTCTTTCAGCTGTTGACGAATCTTCATCAGAATTTTGCCTCCTTCATTCAGTCCATCCCAAAAAATAGGTTTGTTCGACTCCTCACGATTCTTACGCCAACCAGTGCCAAAACACTAAAATTGTCTCCAGACATGCAAGAATTACAGTTTTAAAAGAAATCGAGAGCTTGGCCTTAAGATTGCTCGACCTTTAAAAACCGACCTTGTCCTGTGAAGCGACTGCAATGTAAGTGGTCTGACTGTTCACCAAGAGATTGCTGATAGATCGGACTTGCTTTAATTTTAAAAGCTGACCATCCTCCCAGTGTTTCAGCTTCTCCTAAAAGAAATTAGTTGACAATAAACACAAACTTAAAACTTATGCAAAACCTTGTTCCAAACTTCCTCATTGAAATTTTTGATCTCTTTCATCGCAGCTTCTGCAGCATTCACATTGGGTGCCGTGAGAATTTTCTTAATTGATTTAGAGTATACGAGTGAAAATCGACCAATGCATCTTTTATTTTGCAATATTTACATATAGAGAGGAAAATTTAAAATTTTTTCGGAACTTTTTTATTTGTCAACACATATGTTAACATTCAATTACCTAGTACACTCGACTCTCGTTATAATAGCACTCTCGCTATAAGAGCACAAACTCGTTCACGAGGGGTGATCTTATATCGAGAGTTTACTGTATTCTACACTCAAATTTTCATACTTAAGCAGCGTCAGAAATTTCCCATTAAACTTTTCTTGCCTTAGCTGCTTCGTGGTCATCAAACTTTTCTGCCATTTTGTACCAGTAGTAACGCTCCGCAGATTTGTGCTCCACTCCATCAGCATCACGAATGACAACCTCGTGACGAAGACTGAAAAATTGATCATTTCAAACGATAAATTTTAAAACTAATAGGTATCAACCTCAGAGGATCATGCACACCTCCGATGAGCAAGAAGTCCCGTCCAATATCGTCATAGTCGAGATCAGCCTCAGAAGCTTTATTGACGCTATTGTCGGTATTCCCTGTTAGTTGGTTGACTTGCTCCTGCAGACTTTTCACCTTGAGCTTAACACGGCCGTTTTCTAGCTAGAAACTAGTGGTTTTAATTGTGTGCGATGACAATATTAACAAGAACAGACTTTGAGCTTACGGATAGCCTTTCGAAGACTGTCTTTCTCCTGCTCTAGTAGAATCACAGCATTACGAACTTGGATGGCGTCTTGCTTGATCCACATCAGCTCATTCTGAATGCTATAATTGGCTGCAGCCCCTTGCTGACTCGCCCTTTGTTGCATTCGAGCTGAGTTCATAGCACCACCGGATGCTTGACCCATAGAAAGAGGCTGCGGTTGAGATGCTTCGTCCATTATAGTTTGCGGTTGAAATGTGAATTTAATTAAGTGTTAGATTGGTAATTACGTTGATCCCTTTGGTGAATTTCCCCAGATGCTGAAAATGATTATTAATGTTTCAGGGCTAATTATGCGTAAATCATCAAAATTAAATTTCCAAGCAACTTTTATACTCTAAAACGAGATAAAAAAAATTTCGGTACTTTCTCGTCACAGAAAGCCGGTCTCTTTTTTTTTTTTAGTTGAAAATTTCCATATTTTGCCTTGGGATACCAAGGTAAACAGCCTTGTAAATGGTTTTTTCAAACACCAGGTACTGCACTTAGGCATACAACTAAGCCTGAGGCTTAGGTTTAAGGTAGACCAGCGTAGGTTGGCCGAGAACCAGCGCATACCCTGTTTCATCGAAGTTTAAGGTTTCATGACTAACCTACACCGGAAAAATATAAAAATTTCAGAGAAGGAGAAAGTGCTGAAAATAGTTTTTTCATGCTTGTTAGCGTATAAAAATTGCTTAGAAATAGTTTATGAAATTTTTTTATGGGAGTCGTACTTGTTGCTAGGGTTTCATTTTGAACTCAAGCTACCAAATGGTTTAACGTACGTAACGGTAAATTACAAAATTTGACGTTTCCATGTTAGGTTGGGGTAAGTTATGGTGTAAGCAATCGATTGGTGTAAGTAATCAGAAAGAGAATATTTGTGTATCAACTAAAACAGTTGACAGGAGGAGAGAAGAGATGAATGAATAGCAACAAACAGACTTATTCGCATCATCCGAGCCAGTCGAAGTCATATTGAATTTGCATTGTGTCCAGCATCGCAGGCCGAAATCTTGCACAATACAGTATGGCAAAAGAGCACGCGTGAAAAATTATTTTTTGAATTTACGTGATGTTCAAAAATTTGCCAATTTGGCGTTTTGACCAAAATACACGACAAATGACAGTCAGTCTGCTGATTCGTTTTCCCAAAAATTTATGCTCTACGACATTTATTCTTTCGGTCGCTTTGCCATCCAAAATATAAATTTGTTGAATATATTTTCGGGCACATCTTTTTCCCGTTGACTAATTTCCATGTGGGCCTGATTTTATTTCTTTATCACCTTATCAGTGTTTTATAGGTCTTTTTAGATCTATCATAAAACATTAGTGGCTACCCGTGTTTCCTCCAATAAACGCCCCCCCCCCTCCTCCCTCCTTCAATTCAAAATTGTGTTCTTGGAATTGTGTTTTTGACCTATTTTTTTCAAACAAGTTTTATGCAAGTTACCACCCAAATTTTGTTCTTTAGGTTAAGTAGCTTGTTGGAAAACTTTTGAAGAACAGCTGAAAAATAAAATAAAGGATGGCTCGTGGACCTAAGCGACATTTGAAGCGGTTGGCTGCCCCAAAGAATTGGATGGTTGGTTTGATGAACTCGTTTCAAATAAAACATTTTTTTCAATGAAATAATTTTCAGCTGGACAAGCTTGGTGGTGTCTTTGCTCCTCGTCCCATGTGTGGACCACACAAGTTGCGTGAGTCGTTGCCGTTGATTCTCTTCTTGCGTAATCGCCTTAAGTATGCTCTGACTTACAATGAAGCTAGGATGATTTGCAAACAACGTGCCATCAAAGTTGATGGAAAAGTCCGCACCGAGTTCCGATTCCCGGCTGGATTTATGGTATTTTGCTTAGAAACCATAGTTTACTAGTTTACATCATTCTCTTTCAGGATGTCATCCGAATTGACAAGACAGATGAGACTTTCCGCCTTCTCTACGACGTCAAAGGGCGCTTCGCCACCCACAGGATTACTAAGCAAGAGGGTCAGTTCAAGCTGTGCAAGGTCGTTAAACAGTCTATTGGACCCAAGAGCGTGCCATTCATTGTAACTCATGACGCTCGTACAATTCGTTATCCTGATCCTCATTTGAAGGTATTTGTTATTTTAACCTGTTTGACTAACAAGAATCTAATTTTTAACTTTAGGTTGACGATACTGTTGTCATCGACATTGAAACTGGCAAGGTCACCGATTACGTGAAGTTTGACTCTGGTAATTTGTGCATGATTACTGGCGGGCGTAACATGGGAAGAGTTGGGATAGTTGGGCATCGCGAGCGCCATCCGGGATTCTTCGACATTGTGCACATCAAGGACGCTGCAGGACATACATTTGCAACAAGGTAAGTAATAATGGAATGAGAGTCGGGGTCGTATGGTGACATAAATGCCGGCTGAGGTTGGTTGGTGTATTTTAGTGCAACGGTTTGAGCGAATTAATCTGCTTGATATATGCGTATTCTAGGTTGAACAACGTCTTTATAATCGGTAAAGGAAATTCTGCATTGGTCTCTCTTCCAGCAGACAAAGGTATCAAGTTGTCTATTGCTGAAGAGCGTGACAAGCGTTTGGCTCAGAAGCAAAAGGGTCTTTGAATCCGGCGGTGAAATATTCTCTTTCAATTCGTTTTCGGATAAAATGTTTTGTTTGTTGTTGTTGATCGTAAATTTATGTGTCTTCGCAGGGAGGCATTAATAAAATTGTTGATGAATTGGATGTAATGTTTTCTTTGTTGTGTTTCCCCTTTGCATTCAGAGACTGAGGACTGCTTCTTTTATTTTTTTTTCGATGATCCCAATTTGACATTGCAATTTCAAAAAGTGGGGAGCTGTCTTGTAGAAAAATTCACTTTGCGATGATCTACTATCGTCTGTCTAACTGTATGACTTTATCCAACGGTAAAAAATATAAAAAAGCACTAGTTTGCCGTATTATACCCCCCCTCCCAATGTGACTGCTACAAAATACGTGTACTATCTCCCTAACCTATTTTAATGCCCTAAAAACGGTTAAGAGAGTCATTTGCGGTTAATGCAATTTTTCTGCAACCTATTTATGCAATTTTTTCGCCCTTTTACCATGTTTTTCTCGCTGGTTTCCCACTGGACTATGGCAAAAAAGGCTTGGAATGCACTTATTTTTTTTTTTTGGGTATATTCATTCGGGCGAGGTGATACAATACTATAGTACCAAAAACACTATAATTTGAATCATATAGAGCTTTTGTTGAAAACAAGTACCAGTCTGTGAATACCAGTGTAAATTGATAGTCTGTGAATTGACCGAATGCCCTCGCAATCTGTTTGAGCCACAGATGTGTTGCTACAAGTATTTCAAATGCGCGCATGTTCAGTTTTGTCACGTACAATTTTCAGTACTCTACAAGTGCTAGATTACAATGAAGTGGGCTTTAAATGCTCGTGAAGTTCAGTCTTTTCTCAACGGATTTATGTGTATTTACAAGCCAAAGGACATCTCTCTGAGTTCGTTGAAAAAGGTTTTGATTAAGACAATAAGCAATGAAGCAAACGAATTGGATGACTCAGAAGTACCTTTTATTGAAATGCCGATTGTTGAGCCGCATCCTAAGTCACAAGCTCTAGTCGTTGTTGGTACAAGGAAACAATTGGATTACAGGTCTGCTTGTCCTTCCATTCAATGATCAAATGGTTTTTAAGTTCTATTTTAGGTTGCACCCCTTGATGGCTGGAAAATTGTTTCGTCCAGAGGAAATTAGATTGGAAGAGCTAAACTATTTGGAACCATCAAGCTCAGGAGTTTGCTGTAATCCTGCGTTTTCTTATAAGACTGACTGATGTATAATTGATGTCGTTTTAGTGCTTGGAATCAATGATGGATGTGAGAGTCTAGAAGAAATTCGTGATCGTGCTTGGACGAATGAGTATGCGCTGCATGGAGAACTGGGAAGGGAGACACAAAATCACAAAATCCGAGGTTGCGAAGTGGCAAAAGCTGCCTTTGGTAGAAAAATTTCCATCTTGATATTGGAATTTAAATTTTTCACCTCTTATTTTGAGATCACGTGAAACGTCATCAAGTGAGGTCAGTGTTTGAATCTTTGATCTGAACACTTTTTAACCTATTATTTAAGTCAATTACTGTCGAAAATTCGCATGCAATACAAGAGAGTTTCGTTTGATTTCGCAAATGTTGACTTACAAAGCCAAGATGCTTTCGAAATGGCTCGTAGAGGTAATAGTTGCATCTTTTTACAATCTTCACTACTAATATCTAAGACTAAATTTTTACTTTTGAGGTGCACCACGGCCACGGGTTTTGGGTAGTCCACTGATTTATAATCTTGAGCTCAAGTCTTTTCGTACGCCAAATGTACATCTTTTAATGCAAGTTACGGGTGAAAATGATTACTTTCTGCGGTAAGTCGCCAGCTGGTATTTTTATCCCCAAATTGTGTTGTGGTGTCTCTATTCCTTTTTATCCTGCCTTCACATGTTTAACTTTCCTGGTTTGCTAATTTTGTGTAGCATCTAGATCGAATTATTAGAACACATTTTCAAGTGATTCACAGCGTTTGGTATCTCATTCGAAACATGAGCAATATTCCCTCTAGATACTTTTAATGCAGTAAGATAAATAACAAAACTACGAAAGACAGCACCACCAAAGTTTGCGAAACAAGGTTTTGAGACGGAAAAATAGAATATGTAGGTAGATAGGTGGAATTTGCGGGTGAGAAAAAATGTCAACTTGAGTTGTCTGTGGAATGTGTTTGAGCTGTTAATTATTCTCTGATTTTAGATCTTTTGTGCATGAATTGGGCTGTAGTTTGGGGACTTTGGCGTGCACTCGACGACTTAGGCGTGCTAAGGAGGGCCCTTTCACGACGGATCATGCTCTCTTGGACAAGCACTTCAGTCTGGTATCAATTCTAAAGAATATTCAAATGTGTAACAAGGTGGTCAAAAGAGCCATGAAAACTAATCCTGACGTTGTTATGGTGATTTTCTTTTATTCATTCATTTTTATAGTAAACAAAAAAAATTTCAGTTTGATAGACTTGAAAATGAAGACTGTGCAGCCTTAGTCGAATCTTTCCAGTTGGGAGATCAGTTGGAAGAATTGCCGGAACCAGAGGATTGTTTAATAATCCCTTGGGGTAGAAATTATAATTGAGTTGTATCACGCTCGTCAGAATCAGTCCTTCCATAATAAAAAATGAGTTTTTAATAGAAGAATTACAAAGTCTCTCATTAAAGTTTTTGAACTTTTTTATTGATTATGTAGTAAAAATGAAAATTAAGATTTTCATAGGCTCCCATTTTTTCAAACAATTTTTGTTTAGTATTCTCAACATTGATTACCTCATCGCTCAGGCCTGGATTTTGGACGTGCAAAACGCATCTGAATGGCAGGATTGAAATGTAAATTTCTTGTTTATAGAAAACTATTGAGCGACTTTAGGCAAAATTTAAAGAATAATGCAACAATAACATAATAACAAGAATAACAAAAAAACTCAACCTACTTTTAAAAATCCGCCCAGATTCCGGCGAGACAAATCTGAAGTGGTTAAAATGGACAACTGCCATGCGGAAGTTTACTTAGCACGACCTAGGGAAAAAATAGACTAATAAGTCAGACCTGAAGTAAACCTCAACAATCAATCCTAATTTTTACTATACAATCGATCCTAATTTTTAGCATAATATGCGCTAAAACTACAACAAAAGTAGCTCTTTCTGCACCATCTTAAGTTTTCCTTGCTGCTTTTGTATCACCGGAGTCTGGACGAAGCTCGACAAAAAATTTTGCGTGGAAATTGCGCAATTATTAACCAAAGATTTGGAAAGAAATGCCTGGAAAGAGGATAAGAGGGTGCAACAGCCAAAAACAACAGCAGTGGAACAATCGCAAGGAAGAAGAGATGGAGTAAATAGATTGACCAGAAGGATATTATAGGCCTTTGGTTCTTATAACAATTAGAACACAAATACAATAAAATTATTGTGAGGATCCTATTCTTTCTTCTTCATCCCTTGTAAATCCTGATCAGAATCATCGTCAGAATCTTCTCTAATGTCGTCCACACCACTCTTCAGCGATTTCACAGCGATTTTTAGCAGAAGATAGGTCCAGAAAACATGCAACATCAGCAATATCAGCAACATGACCATCAGCAACCTTGTAATGATTGGACGTTGAAGAAGGTTCTCCCACCGATAGCTTTTCTGCACAAACTTGGGCGCCTCAACGATCATTGAGTATATAATCCAGCCGGGGAAGTAGACAAGCCTGCTGCCGATCCATGTTAGTAAGAAGACGACAAAAATGCCTGTCACAGCCGCAGACCACCTAGCATACCGAAACAGTTTTCCCAGCTCTCTAAAAAAAGACACGGGTTGTCGGATAATTATTTTCGGAAATTCCGAACCGATTGTTAGCAATGAAATTCATTTCACAGATGAATCCCGCACATAAGGCCTTGTAGCCCTTTGCTGCCTCCATCGAATGCTGTGTTAAGCTTGAATTATTATTTTTTCCAAACGGTCACAATTAACCCCCAAACAGCTTTGGGATCATTTTGAGAAATCAAGAGACATTTTTTTATTATCACTCTAACCGGTAAAAAAATCTAATGACTGCTAAATTTTGTAAAAACGAGGCTTTTTTAGCCTTTAATGTGGTAAAAAAAACCTCTTAATTTTTCAAAAGGTACCCATAGCTATCCAGGGCAAATGGTGACAATCTGAGAATAGTTGATTCAAGTCCTATACATTACTCGATAGTGGATAGAAAGGAGTACGAGTTCAAGTTTGTCTGATAAAAAATCGGTTAAGAAATCAAATTTCCGTAAATGACCACCCAACCACACAAAAATAAGAACCATAGGTGTCAGAATTAACAACACACACCTTCTTTCAGCCATACCTTCTTAAAATAGCTGTTTACAAAAAAGTTTTTGCATCCAACATTTCTTTAGTATGTAATCTCAAAGTCACGATTCAAAATTACTGAAATACCCCAGGCAATTGAGAATTTGGTAACTTACAGCAGAATGTCAGCAGAATCATGGCAGATTAAAATCAGCGTCCCCACCCGAACAAAATTGATGGTCCAGCTGACAGACAAAAGCACGATAGTGACCAAGTGATGGAGCCTGTAACTTTTTTAAATAAATACACAAGGAGAAAGGTTGTGAAAAGGTGCAAATGTTCACCCTACATCATTTGCCAGAAATCTGAGCGTCTTACATCGAACACAAATGTGCTGCAAGAGACTAGGTAAAGTTTCATTCGGTCTGAAACAAGTGTGAAGAGATACCTGAACAAGAGAGCCCAGTAGAAACCAGTCTCGACAATGTAGTACCACCAGACTTTGCTTTCTAAGTGATGGTTGGGCCAGTTGCGATAGCACTCATTCACCTAGAATTTAATTTTAATCAAGACTAGTCGGCCGTATGTGAAATTTGCCGTCAAAATTTTAAAATTTGTTTGTCTTAGAAATGTTTTCTAATAAACTTGTCTGAATTTTGTTTTGCAACGTGTAGCTCTGGATGAACCAGACTGGATCTCTTCTTTCTAATGGGGTATCAACCGCCTCAATGTCGTTGGAAAAAGTTGAAGATTGAAGATTTGTAATGGAAAAACCCTTTCCTTCATTTGACTACCTCTTCCTTCAATATTTTTCCAGCAACATAGAAGCATTTGATATCTCACCGGAAAGAGGAGGTCTCAAGCTACACAATGAAAAACAAAAAGTTGCAAAAGATCAGTCAAAAACAGCCTAAATTCTAAAGTCTTAAAAATTGGACGGAGATTTTAACGGTGATCCAACCATGTAAAATCTTTCCCATAGCAGTCGGCCCTCAGTTAGGTCCGCTTCTTTTTTAAAAACCTCATGTTTTGCTAATTTTGATGTTGGTAGTTATATGTAAAAACGAGGGGGGGGGGAGATGTGGTACTTGGGGAGTACATTTAATGAAGACTCGACCGTATGAGTTAACTGTATACCTCCCAGAATTGGGGTTGATCCCACAATACGCACATGCCTACAATCCAGATGGTTGTGTAGAAAGTGAGACGCCAGGCAGTTTCGGCAACCCGCTTAAACTTGTCTTTGTTTGAGCCACCCAACACATTGTTCTTCAAATGAGCAAATATTCTTGACCAAATACTCTGAAATTTGGTGTGAGTTGAAAGGAAAAAAGAAACGTGGTTAAACTAACCTCTTTTTGGCTCATCCATCCACCGTAGTACCCAATCGGCAAATAGACACAGCACTCAAAGAACATTCGACAGAGTAGCAGAAGGGCACCAGCTAGTATGGAATAGGAGAGCTCATAGAACTGAGGATAGTGGATGGTCTCATTAGACTTCAAGTCCGACCATGTAGCTCCTGAAAGAGGGATTGAAGCGCTGTACAGGGTGGCTCAGGTATATGGCCGGATTTCAACTTATATGTAACTCTATATTTTGTTTTCAAGTACTCTATTTTGTTTAAAAAACGCCCAACCAGGCCCCTGCCCCGTCATATAGAGACTAAATTTCAGCCATAAATACTTGGGAAACCCTGTGGCCTGTTTAGTACCAATATTAACTCACCTTCGGGAAGCCAGAACCATTCGTTCCAAAGCAGGGAAGCCATGTATTTGTTAGTGGTAGCTTAGTTTGATTACCCAGGTGTGGAGAACTCCTCCAGCCGACTTGGGTGTCGAATTGCCAAGCTGCCTGGAATACTACAAACAAAAAAGTAATACTCTCAAATGGCGAAGAATGTGTAGAAGTTGAAGAGCAAATGATCAGAAATGACTAGTGGTAGCAGATGCATAAAAACCAGTGTAAAAATTAGGGCAGCAGGCAGAGCAGTACAAGGAAAGGGCACTGTGGGAAAAAGTGGAGAAAGTCTGCACAAAATATTTAAAATTCTTTCGCAAGCATTCTCTCCAAGACTAAATAGTGGCTTAAAGAGACATACCTCGTCCTTTCTACCATTTGGATGCGCAACAAAGGCTAGCCCACCTACACGTATACAGGGTCAGTCAGAAAA
Organism: Subanguina moxae; assembly: GCA_000981365.1. Taxonomy (NCBI): domain Eukaryota; kingdom Metazoa; phylum Nematoda; class Chromadorea; order Rhabditida; family Anguinidae; genus Subanguina; species Subanguina moxae. The sequence goes on from BBSZ01013700.1 coordinate 21,423, forward strand.
ACTGCACCATCAAAAAAAAAAAAAATTTCGTAGGTAGGTCCTTGCCCAACACATCAAATCGTTTATTGAATACAAAAACTGTTATATGCCGTCTCGTATAACACCTCATATAACAATCGGTGTTTTATGAGTCACTCTGTAAATAGGTATGACTGGATTTGTTGAATACCGAACAGCTGGCCATGTTTTTTTTTTAATTTTTTGATAGTTTTTAATAAAAGTACCTCTTTTTGTCAAAATAATTTTATCTGAGACCTCCCAGTAGTCAAAATTTCCTCAAGAATCCAAATCTGAAAGCAGAATTTAGAAAAGTGGCTTGGTTGCCGAGATATGGCTGCACCTAAGGTGGTCAGTGTTCCAAAATATCAGTATGCCTAGTCATGACCATATCTCGGCAACCAAGCTACTTTTTTCAGATTTAGATTTCTAAGCACATTTTGACTTTGGCACCCTCGGAATATATAAAGAATTCTTCCAAAAATGGGTATTTTTATGCAAAGGAAATAGAGTAACTGTCATTTCATCAGGCTTGTCTACCGTTTCAATGCTCAACTATAGTGTGTCCTCATGGGCATTATAGCACCCAAAAGCTGGGAAAAACACAAAAATACGAGCGACAATGTACTGATTTGGTAGAAAGCTGTTATAAAATGGTCTTCTTCTTCTTTACTCTTAACCACCTAAACATACTCGTAGGATGGCTGGACTTTTATCCTATTTTTCAAAAGTGGATGTGTATATATATCCAACTGTTGGGACACTTTTGACCAAAAACCTTGTCAAATTTATTGTCTACAAGCGTACAGCATCATATAAGTAGTTCGTTGAAAAGTTACACAGCATTATTAAATTGAATAATTTCTCTTCTAAGGCACTTTGAGATCAACCAATCAAATATTTTGCAAATACCACAGGCTGGCACAATTTTTTCGACCAACTCAGCCACAATCCTTTTACTTTTTGGTTTCTATCGCAATCTTTTCGCCTACTAAGGCAGTAGTAAAAGAAGTGGCTACTTTTCTTTTGCTGTTATACACCAAGATAATGGCTGGGGTTACCTGGTCAACTTAGCCTAAGCCTAGGGAAAGTCCTCATACTCCGGCTAGTGGGTCTATCTACCCTGAAGTCAGAGTAGGTAGACTCCTTAGCCACAAAATGGATACAAACTTATGGACCACCCTGTGTATACAAATACCCTGCAAGTTTGGACTGCCTACTGAAGACTTCAAAACCAATCAAGATGTGGACAGAAAATGAGGAGGTGTGGTCGCAAAAGTAGCGCCACCCTGTGGTTGTAATAAAGCCTCACACATTGACTCTACTCATTCAATCAACCAGCAAACAAAGTGTTATCGCCCTAACGTAGGTAGCAATCCGAAAATAAATTTTTGTCACCGTTCAGACAAGTAAGCAAGATAACAAAAGCAATCACAACTCTTTGATATTATCAAGTAGTATAGGAATTTGGTAACCGTAGACATAGAAATAAAAAAATTCACTAGGGTCAATCATTGGTTTTAGAATAGAGAAAGAAAAATGAAAATATGTTTGGGTAGACAGTCTACTCTCCATGTCATATACAGCCCCTAGGGAGTGATCCTAAGGGCATCTTGAGCCAAAGGCTTGTTTGGAATAGACCTCCTCCAGGGTATTTGTTGGACTTGGCACACATCTAGTCAGCTGGACTGAGCAATTTTGGCCCTAGTGTTGAATGGCTACCCATTTTTTACCTTGGTCTTATCTGTTGTTGTTGTTTTTATAATTTTTTCAAAAGTCTTGATGTTAGGATGGGTTGGAGTCACTCCTAAGCATTTATTTAGTTGAAAATTATTGCCTTCGGCTTATACAACCTTGTATATTCAGACCCCAGGCATATGACTAAGCCTAGGCTTAGGATGAACCACTAAACATAGGTAAAACACAGGGTATACACTGGGTTTAGGCTAACCTGCGTAGGCATAGTCTAAGCCCAAGACTTATTTGTATACCTGGGGTCTGAAAATACCATATACAAGATTGTCTACCTTGGTGTCCTCAAACAAAGTATGGAAATCTCCGATTTCCCAAAAACCGACTTTCTATGACTAAAAAGTGCGGAAAGCGGCTTTCTTATCCGTTTTTAACGCATTAGAAATGCTTAGGCGTGTCTATAACTTGCTATAACTTTAAAAATCAAAAAAAAAAAAAAAAACCCACCAAATGGATGAGGCCAAAAAAGCGGTGCCCATTAGACACCAGGACTGACGAGGTCAATCCGAATACCGTATTCTCTCTGATAGAACCACACCCT
>BBSZ01013701.1:0-10323 GCA_000981365.1 Subanguina moxae
GTTTTAGCTATAAATTGGGTGGTAACTTGCCTAAGACTTGTTTGCAAAAAGTAGGCCAAAAACACAATGTCAGAAACATGATTTTGAATTAGAAGGTGTGGTTCTATTAGAGAGAATACGGTAAGCCGCCCCCTAAATTCAAATGATGGTGTTTTTGACATTCTGTTTTTGATATATATTTTGGTGGTGGCTCCTGGGCGCGTTTTATACCAAAATTTAGCTTAGAATCTAGGCTACATTTTGGTATGTAACATGCCTGGGAGGCATCACTAAAATATAGGCCAAAAACACGATTTTGAATAAGGGGGGGGGTGTGGTTCTATCAGAGTGAATACGGTAAATACCATCCACCAACCTGATACCACGTCCATCAAAACCACATGGAAATCAATTTTTTTCAACCTCCAAGCTTAAAAATATCCACTCTACTGGATTATAGCCCTCCTCCGCCTGTGCTGTTCTATTCCACCGCTTAATAGACATTCTAGCTAAACATACAGACAAAAAGCTGGTAACAGTCGTTTTTTTGGGTATGGCCACTACAATCCATACCCTGCCATGTTTTACTTAAAGACGGCGGCAAGAAAACGTGTGTGACCAGCCGAAAAATTCACAAGTCAACCATATTCCAAAGTGACTAAGGCAATTAGAAGATATTTTGGCCAAAAGCTCGACCCTATTGCAGGCTTTAAGTGTGGATGTGGGGAAGTGAATGTATATGGGGTGTAGGCCGACTTCAAGTAAAGCCAGACCCAGCTCTATGGTGGTGTAAATGATGGGCATGGGAAACGGCACTGCCTCCATTGCTGTTGTTGTTGTTGACCGTGTTGGAGGAGTGTATTAGGAGGGGACGGTTATCCTGAGTGACCATGTCGGAGTCGCCCTCCATGTGGTTGACATCCCCTCCTCGAACCACCTGCTCCTCCTCCTCCTGCCCATTTAGTTGGTTGAGGGTGCTCTTATTGAAGGACTTGTTGTGCGAGGGGTAGCCAATCTCCATACTGGGGTGTATATAGTAGTGGGGGTGAAGATCGCACGGCTCCGTCGTGTCGAACACTCCGTAGTCCACTTCATACTGACCCGACTTGCCATTGACCACTACCATAGGCACAAATCTGGAGAAAGTCAACATAAATAATTCCACTTTAAAAAGTCCAACTCTCGATTTAGTCCGTTAAATAGAGAGTTGGGCCTTTTTGAAGGGGAAACTGTTGAGTTGTGTAAAAATGACCGGCAAATTCAGAATCCTTGCGATTCTTCGCCGTAGAGACATTAATATCAAGATTGGCTATGACTCACCTTTGACCCCACTTGATTTCAGTGGGCAAATAAGAGGTACGTGCTTGAAAAGTCATCCCTGAATAAACAATGGTTTTTGGAGGAGGCTTACGAGTTGGATGGCTACCTGTAGCTTCGACAATCCCTTCCACAGTCATGATCAGCTCAAAATCAGTGGCTGTGCTGGCTTTGTCGGGAGTCATCCCGTAGAATGGACTGTCCTCGTCGATGATGTGCCTTATAATCACTGGCCTAAACTTCCCTGGGGTTGAATGTTCCATATGTTTCGTTTTCTTTCCACTGTTTTTGAAATTGCGCCAATTCAAACATTTTGTTTTGTCTCGAATGGAAATTAGCTGTGTTTTTTTTCATTTTTATATTATAATGCGTTTTTTTGGATTCTGTATCAAAAATTAGCTCTAAAAACTAAATTACACCCAGAACTCTGGTTGATGTCCTTCGATCGCGGAACGAACAAAATCTGAAATTTGAATTGGCGGAAAATGTCACAAGACAAAGAAAACGACTACACACCTTCGTTTTTGGTAAATTTTGAGCTAGAACTACACAAAAATTTGTCTGAACCAAGCGCCTAAGCAGGCTTTGTTAAATCTCAGCGAAGGCCCATCCCAAAAAGAACCCACCGGGAATTTATACCTTAATATACTGCATTTCTTCTCAACAATATCCACCCCCAATTCAAAATCGTGTTCTTGGCATTGTGTTTTCGACCTACCTTTTCCAGGCCAGTCTCAGGCAAGTTACCACCCAAGTTGTAGCTAAGAAAATAAGCTAAAATTTAGGTAGTAAGTTTCTTAGACTTGTCTACAAAAAGTGAGTCAAAAACACAATGCCAAGAACACGATTTTGAATTAGAGAGGGGTGGGGGGTATTGTTATAAGAAATAGGGTAGGTGTCTATACCTCACCAGGGCCAACTCTCTCTTTTCACCAATATATTTTTGCGACTCATTGTGTCCAATCTTTTTTGCTTACAAGTGTTAGGGAAGCCCACATTTTTATTCAGACAAAGTAGGTTTGTTTGCAAAAAGGTCGAAATATGGTCTGCTTACCACAAGAGAAGCACACGATCAGTACCTGAAATGTGAGAATGTGTGGTTAAACTAGAAGATTAGCTATATCAATGGTTCACCATTGTCATAGCCCACATTCATGTCTTTGACGCCGATAAGCTCTTTTTCTCCTCTCTAAACTTGTACTTTAAATACTTCAGGGATGCCAACCTTGGACAAGCTGTATTTTTTATTATATATATTTTTTTCCTTTTTCCCTCTAATAATTTCAAATTGTTGGTTGGAGAAGAGATTTTGTGCATACATTTGAATTGAAAATGTTGACGTGGGATGAATAAAATAATCTATGCTTCCAAGAAAAAAAAGAGAAAGAAGCAGGCAATACTTGCTGGATAATTAAGAAATGTTTTGAAGAAGCAAATGGGTGAGAAAAACATGCGCATTAAATAATTCCAACCAGGATTTGGACAGAAACTTCTGGGGGTGGGCGACCAACAACAAATGCACTTCTCGTTCTGTGATCGGTGATGAGAAATAAACGACCAAGAATGGCAAGAAGGGAGGGGGCTCGGGATGGGAGAAAGTCGGAACTTATTTTGCCCCCAAAAAGGACCTACATCGTTGATTTTGGTGGACGCCATGTACAGCTTAACATGTGATTCTGCGAGATAGAGGCGATGTTGGATGTCGGCCAGACGAATCATTAGAATGGGATGTGTGGGTATTTTGGAGGCTGCTTCGCGTTCCTCACTCCCTTCATCCATGACCGACCAACCAACCACTGCTCTTTTGCTGAATCTCATCTCCTAAAACACTACTATTGTGATCAGCAGATACAAAAGTGATGCCAGACCTGCTTCCTCTTCTTCGGTCTGAGCACCTTGGCTATGACGATGCCTGCCAGCAGTGTCTGCAATAGCACCCCCACAATCAGCTGGACACAGAGCAGAGCAAAAGCTTGGGGACACATCTCCGTCATATATCTAAGTGCACATATATTTAGGGGTGTGGGCAGAGGGGGCGACTAGACAACTACCTCGTTCCATAGCCTATTGTGTGCTGGCTTTCCATGCTAAATTGTATTTTTGATTAAATTTGTTTTATTTGACCCCAAAACCAAAATTTGACACATTTTTGCTAACGAAAATTGCTACAGTAGCGGATAAAAAACTTGCATCAAAAAATAATCTGTTAAAAGATACGCGCCAAAGTGTGCCAAAAAACTGCTTGATGCAAGTTTTTTGTCCGCTACTGTAAATGTCTACAAAACAGTTTGTAGACCATAAAATTTATGGAGGCTTTTTGCATTATCGTATTTTCTCTTGTTAACACCCGGTAAAACGACATTTGACCATGGTTTTCGCCAGCATTTTTGTCCTTTTTATATTGAAATTTTGATTTTGAAAAAAATTAATATTTTAAGAGAATTTTAATGTAGAAGATTTAACAAATGTAACTTGCCGACTATTTGGAGCATCTCATTAACAAAAAGGGCTAAAATCAAATTACCTGAATAAGAAGGCACTGACAAAACTTTGGACATTGGCTATGCATTGGTGGCGTTCTGCTTGTTGGTTCTAAATTTAATTATAAATTGGCTAGACTGGTAAGTGGTTTGGATTAGGTATTTTGTCTAGTGGATTCCGTGGGCGGACAGTAGCTCAACCTCTGAATAATTTCAAATTTAATATTTCCCTTCTTATAAGGAGGCAATTTTTTTGAAGTTTTTTTATATTCTATATTTTATGATAGAACAGGAACTCCTCCTTCCAAAGAACACTTAATCTAACATTTATGGCTAATCTTAAAGATATAGAGATTAGGGTGAGGAAATTAAAATTCCAGCTAGAGATGCTTTTCAAAATAGCTTTGACCTTTTCAACACAGCTTATATACTTTATGGACTTTTTGACTCTACAGTCAAACCTCGATATAACGAACCCCTGGGGACCATCGAAAATGTTCGTTATATCGAAGGTTTCGTTATATCGGGGGTCCGTTATATCAAGATTTGACTGCGTAACAAACCCTTGAGGACCACGCAAAATGTTCGTTATATCGAGGGTTTCGTTATATCGGGGGTTCGTTATATCGAGGTTTGACTGTATTTGTTTCGTAAGGTTTTCTTTCACGAGGTTTCGATTCCTAGCTGGGTTGTGTAATTTTTTTTTATCAAAAATTTCTATTGTTAAATCGAGTGGTTGGTACTTCACTAAAAAATAAAAATAAGTAAAACATAAATTATACAAAAAGTTAAAAAAAAACCATCTCTAATAGGCGATTCTCGGCATTAGGGGCTAGGGAGTAATTGGATAGCTGGGAGGCAATTTATTTTCCCTATTTTGGTTTGTCTTGCTAGGAAGATAACAGAATAGCCCTACTTCAACTGTAAGTTAATAAAAAAAAACACGAACAACAAAGATTAACGGCAACCAATACCTGGTGGTCGTCAGCCCTGGACCAGAGAGCAATTATGTAGTAGAGGAGACCAAAAAAGAGCCAGGAGAAGAGAAAGCCGGAAGCAAAGACGCACAGGATAGCTCGCCAGCTATTTTCGATTAATAAGTGAAACCAGTTCCTGGAATTACATTCTATTTGTCGTTTGTGTGTAAAAATAATACTTTTACTCAATTTTTTTTCGCTATTTTATTAGCCAATTGGGAGCAATTGCGATATACAGCTCCCACTCCTACACCTACAGTTAAACCTACACCTACAGTTAAACCTACACCTACAGTTAAACCTACACCTACAGTTAAACCTACATCTACAGTTAAACCTACACCTACAGTTAAACCTACACCTACAGTTAAGCATACACCTACAGTTAAACCTACACCTACAGTTAAACCTACACCTACACTGTATTACACTGTAGGTGTAGGTGCTTGGTGACTCCAGGACATGTCATATATCAAAGCATAGCCCAGACTCTAAGTTACATTATGGTGCATAACATGCCCAGGATTCACCAACAAAATACAGGCCAAAAACACAATGCCACAAACACAAGTTGAATTCAGGAAGGGCCCTTATGACAGGAAATACGGTAGGTTGCCATACTTTTGTAAATTTTATGACAAAAAGTGTTTTGTTCCCCAAGATGTGAACAACTCTATCAATCACAACAAAAACTCCACTCAAAAATTAAATTTTCTCTATAAATAAATAAAAAACTTGTTTCTGCTTCTTTCAATTGTCATATTTTTGTTTAAGGAGCAGCAAAGTGGGTAATTTTCTCCTTTTTGTGCTCCAAAAAAAAAAAGAAAGGGCGAATGCCTTAATGTTTGTGGCAGAAAGTAGATAAGTGTGGGAAGAGGAGCTGTGAGGTGAACATCCACACCACTTGTCTTTCCAATTGTGTCAGCCTAGGTCCAACAAAGGAAAAACAACTCTTCTCGCCTTTTTTTTTGTTGTTGTCTTGAGCACAAAGAAAGTTGGTTGGTTCATCGACTCCCTCTCCGATTTCCAACTGGCGTCAAGGCCAAAGCTTGGCGGACTAAGAACAAGAGCATTCTTTTTCTGTTCTTGCTGGCTTGCTTTTTTTTAAATAAGACGTCTTTCACGTGATTTTGTTGACAAGATTGGCAAGCAACACATTTTTAGAGTACATAGTGATTGGCAAAAATTAAAAGGACTAGTTTTAACCGAAAATTTTTGAACGATTTCAACTACCGCATTTTTTATTTTTAAATATATATTAAATTGTGCAGAAAATGTGCGCGCTTTTAAACAAACCCAGACAACCGGTGTTTTCTCAAACTGAGGATCGACTGCACAAGTCCAAAATATGCGTACATTTTCCAACAATTTTGCCTTAAGCAGCACACACACAATAGCCCATTTAATTGCGCATAAAATTTCAAGAGTCTAGTCCCACATCCAGTCCCCCGGAAGAGCTTACTTTTAACTTTTGAAAGTATGCCTATTGTTGCCGATTTGAAACACCAAAAAGCAATTCCAATTCTCTAAGGATGCCAATTTGCAATTATTTGAAATAACTTATACAATTTTTTATTATTTTGCAGTCAATTTGTTTAAAAGTCCGTAGTTTACTGCTCGGGCTAAATTACACTATACCTCCAGCACTCAATTACACTACGCCCTTAGCAATTACTATACTGTTTAATAACATTACTATTTATACACCATAAAAAAGTGAGCACAAATTTGTTCTCGTGGCCGAGTGGTTAAGTTTTGAAAGGTTCTCAATTTCGAGGTTTCGATTCCTAGTTAGATTTGTAAGGGAGGATGTTTTGTTAAATATTTTATTTTGAAATATTCTCGGAAAGCCGAATTTGAAAGCAGAATTTTTGAAAGTGGCTTGGTTGCCGAGCTATAACCAGAAGTTGGCATGCCGACGTTTTGGAACAGCAACCATCTTAGTTGCAGCCATATCTCAGCAATCAAGCAGTCTTTGAAAATCCTGCTTTCAAATTCCTGAAAATACTAATACTTTCAGAACAACAGACAGTACTAATCCTGCCAGTACTCTAAAAAAACCCCCAAAAGCTGAAAATAAGTACAAGAGAGAAGAATACTCTTAGCCACCTGTAAAGATTGAAGTAGTGGTTAGGCATGTGAATAGGTCGGATGAGACAGGAGCCGTCCTTGGCGACCAATCTAGGAGAAGTGGACCTGGCACAACAACTGCCCTCCTCCACATCCCTCAAGGACAACAGCTTGGTTTTGGCTGAGGGGGCTGCCGCAGGGGAATAGCAGGCTAGAGAGGTGGTCGTCGTGCTGTTCCCAATGCTATGGTTGTTGTGATGCTGGTGGTTGTTGACCGACAGGAAGAGTGGGGTTTTGCCGTCTACTCTGCTCATTTGCTTGTAGTTAAAGTCACCAAAATACCCGTTGGTTAGTAAAACAAGGAAAACTGCTGGTAGAGGTTGTACAAGTGCCCTGTTCCTACTGCTCCCTTACATCCAGTACTGGTTGGTTGGTCGAGGGGGAGGGAGCAGGCAAAGTGGGTTTTTTACTTCTTCCTCCTATTGTAGTTTTACTGTGGAGCACTGCAAGGACCAACCAACCTCAGCAGAATGCAGCACAATAGAGGTTGTTGCCAGCTAGGAAATAGACAAGAGAGTAGGTCTAAAAGAAATCCTTTTAAGCAGCATATTTATTTTTTAGGCCGTCCAGAATAACTGTTTGCTTTTGTATAGCCTCTCCTATCACAAAATACCGTATTTGCACTAATAAGGGACACTCCTGAATTCAAGAAAAAGTTACAATTTTTTTCTAAACCTAAATTTTAAAACAGTGTGTTTTTGACCCACTTTTTGCAGACCACTCTCAGGCAACTTACCAACCAAAATTTAGCTTATTGTTTTACCTACAATTTGGGTGGTAACTCGCCTGAGAGTGGTCTGCAAAAAGTGGGTCAAAAACACAATGCCAAGAAAACGATTTTGAATTAGGTGGGAGGGTAATTAGAGAGATTATGGTATATTTTGTTGGTGTCTTCCCGGCATGTTGTATACCAAAATGTAAGCTAAAAACTAGGCTACATTTTGGTATATAAAATGTCCAGAAACTGTTCACAAAATATAGGTCAAAAACACAATGCCACAAACACACTTTTTTGAATTTAGGGAGGCCGCTTACTACAGGAAACAGGGGGATATAGCCCATGGTTTTTTTCGAATTTTTTTTTGAACAAAAGTACCCATTTTTGAAAGAAATTCTTTATTTTTCAGGAATCTCAGGAATCCGAATCTAGAAGCAAAATTTAAAAAAGTTGCTTGGTTGCCGAGATATGGTCAGAAGTTGGACTATCCACTTTTTGGAACACTGACCACCTTAGGTGCAGCCATATCTCGGCAACCATGCCACTTTTCTAAATTCTGCTTTTAGATTAGGACTCCTGAGGGCATTTCGATTAGGAGCACACACGGCTTAAAGAGTAGATCCAGCTTGTCAACATCATCTTTGACTGTTGCTCATCAAAAATGTGACAAAAATTTTCCTTTCACCACATCAGCAGAGAGTGGAAAGTGGTTATGGCTATCCACTCATTAAATAGGCTTAGCTAAGTGTTTGTTTATAAAAAAGCTAGTTCATTAAATCAATACTGGTAGGATGGTAGGGAAAATGCGTCTTTTTTATTATGATGTAAAAAAAGGCTCCTTCTTAAATGGTTAATTGCCGGAAAGAGGAAAACTAGCTGTTGATAATTAGCGTTTTTGGCCTAAGGCTTGGGCTAGGCCAGCATAGATTAGCCTAGACCCATCGTACACCCTGTGTTTTACCTAGATTTAGTGGTTCACGGCTAACCTATGCAGGCCTAGCCTAAGGCTTAGCTGTAGCCTGGGGTCTGAAAATACCACTCACAGGGTTGTCTACCTCGTGGCCGTTTTCACTCGTAGCCAGTTTGTTGTGAGGAATTATTTGAAACGGTTTTGTCTCGAGTGGAACTCTGTATAATTCTATTGTATTACTTCCTTCGAGATCATTAGTGGTATTATTGTGGTATTGTGCTGTTGTGTTATAAATTGTCCTCTGTTATATTTCAAGAATGGCAAGTGATTTATACAAATCCCATATACATTTCATTTCATTATAACAATTTGATCTCGAAGGAAGTAATACAATAGAATTATACAGAGTTCCACTCGAGACAAAACCGTTTCAAATAATTCCTCACAACACAGTTAGAATGCTTAGCCTCAGTTGCCTAAAACCATTTCTCCGCTTCTCAGGACCCTGCTCGGGGTACCGGCTCAACGGGGTGCCCAATTAAGCAAGGTCGACTGCATCATTCCTTTCTTGTACAAAATATTTTGGAAAAAGAGCACTTGTCAACAATTACTACAAAACAGCACTAAAACGATGACAAAAATAACACAAAAGCCATAAAATAACAGACCAAAAGTCAAAGCTTGAGGAAGTGGAACAAGAAAGTGGGAGAGTTGCACTACCAAAACTATAAACTGAATAAATCAAAATACTTAATCCCTTTTTTTTCCTTAAATACCCTCATGAGAGGTGGGTTTATTTCAACATATTTACACTCCTACACACAGCAGACATGTCAGCAAGGTCTCAAAGTCGGGGCACAAAGACAAACAAATGCACGTGTGTCTAGTTTAACTCAATTTGTCACACAGCTAACAAGTGTCTTACGTCCTAGTCGATCACTTCCCAAGACGCTCTTTTCATTTTTTTTTCTCTCCAAGAAACAAAAAGCTATCAATATTTGGCAAAAACACCAGATAAAACATAAAAAAATAGGTTGCCCTACTCAATGAGACATCGGCCCTATTAAAGAATTGGGCCCATTTTTTGCCTTAGTCCCCCTGTTGTTTTTTTATGTGTTTTTTTTTGTAATTTGCCCTCCAGCTGTTTTACCTTCACAGAATATCTTGCTTTAAGTAGGAAATTGAGCATAGTTTTGTCATAGTTTGAGGCCTACCGCCTAAAGAAGCTCTGGTATGCATACATGGGTAATACTGTAATATAAATCCATACACCGGGAATCGGCTAGCCCACACGGGCCTACCCCAAGCCCTAGGCTTAGTCGTATGCCTGGGGTCTGAATATACAAGGTTGTATAAGCCCAAGGCAATAATTTTCAACTAAATAAATGCTTAGGAGTGGCTCCAACCTGTCCTAAGATCAAGACTTTTGAAAAAATTATAGAAGCAACAACAACAGATAAGACCAAGGCAAAAAATGGGTAGCCACTGAACACGAGGGCCAAAATTGCTCAGTCCAGCTGACTAGATGTGTGCCACACAAACTATCCTCTTCTAAAAAAACAACAAGTTGATAGCTGGCGTCTTTGTCAAGAGAAAATATAAAAGTTGCGTCTCCCATCAGCAGGAGCACATATTCACTGCTGCTGCATGGATTATGTGTGTGTATCCAGATAGTAGCAGTTAACATGGTGGTTGTTAGCATGCCACCGCTCAAATGCTTATATCTCTCACACTTAGCACCTCCCCCCCACACACACCTCTGCCAACCAAAAAAAGAGAAGACACCTTGGCATTCATGAGTAATGAGGCTAT
>BBSZ01013702.1:0-59567 GCA_000981365.1 Subanguina moxae
TGATATGTGCTCTGTTTGGTGTTATTTGAAAGCCCTTTTTCCCCTCTTTCATTTGATATATGATGTGACTCTCATATTGATAAAATTTATGTTTAGAAATGAGCGATTTAAGACCGACGATTATCAAGCTTCATCAGCAAGGGCAATCTCCAAACTCAGCTGCTCTCACCTTGATGGACTACCTTGTGTGGCCGGAACTGAAGAAAAAGGTATGCTCAAAGCTTCACAAGATAACCAAAAAGCTGAAGAATTCGTTGCAGAGAGAATAGCGCCGCTTTTTACTCCATATAATCCAAAGAGTGATTGACAACTTTCCAGAACGGTTAAGAAAATGTATTGCATCTAATGGTGGTCATCTAATGGTAATAGTTGTTATTGTTGTTGCTTGAATTCAATTATGCCATATTCTCTTTGCTAAAGCCGCATGCCGCTCTGTTTTTTAACCCGCCTCTCGGGGTGTATCTTCATGCATCCAAAAACAGGTAACAGGTAGGTCTGTGCGCGCATCGCTAAGTCTCAAGCCCCCTTATTCGGCGACGGAGGCTCGGTAGCTTAGACTTATTGCATCTAATGTTGGTCATTTTGAAGAGTTGTTATTCTTGTTGCTTTAATAAACTTATATATCATTTCCTAGAGGAGTAAACCGGCTTTTAAATGACACTAAACACTCTCTTCGATAAAGCACATAGCATAATTAGAAATCAGATTTTAAAAATGGACGAAAACTTTTGTCTCACCCGGTAAAAAACAAAAAAGGGCCTTCTCGGCCTCATTTATTAAGAATTTCACATTTTAAACGGACGTGCAGCGATGATGTCAGAAGATGTCGCATATAAATATATAGACGACTGGAGATCAACCACAACAACACATATGGAAGAAGAGAGGTTAAAGAAAATAAAGCAGCAGCTGTTTTGGCTGCTTATTAGTGGGAGTTTCCACCTCTTTTCTTGTTCCGTCAGTTTCACGCATTTTCTTCCTCTCTTCCCAATCATTGATCGAACCACCTTGTTATTTTGTTTATTCTTTTTTTCAACCACACAAAGAGCTCAATTAATTGGTTGGCTTATTCAGATTCACTCGTTCAATTACCCTCTTCTGACATTTTTTTTTTGCTGTACATCGGCTTGATTTAATGCTCAAATGTATCTCATCAATGGCACTTTGTACTCTACGGACTCCAGGCTATTACTACTTCCTCTGGCTTCTGAAGAGAAATCCCTTGTTTATGCCAGACAAGAGCCTATGCCTGTCAGTAGTAGTCCATTGGAGGAGGATCATGTGCTCTGGCATGGTATTTTGGCAGTGCTTCTAGGGGCCGCTTGTTTTGGAACCATGCATGTGCCTATAAGGAAATATCACAAGGGCGGTGATGGTAAGCTCTTGATTTGCCAATGTTATTTTGACTCTAATGGATTATACCCACCAACAATCTGTGTCACCCCCTTACCGGGGCTTACGGGGGGCTCAAAGGCTTGGAATTGAGATGCGCACACAAACATACCTGAGACATAAATGACTCGAGAAGCAGCTCTAGATGCATTAAAATGGCATGCATACCAGAGCTTTTTTATGTGGTAGAGCACACTTGGCAAAACTATGTTCAAGATCTTCTCTTTTCCTGAGTGGACCCTCCTTAGAAGGTGGTCCCTTAAACGTTTGGGAGGTGGTATAATACAGTAGTACCGACATTTTGTATCAACTTGAAGCTGTTTTTTAAGGCTTTTTTGTTCAATGGGTGATGAGCATGGGCATACTGACAGTTGGCTTTATGGTGAATGCAGTAGAGATGTCTCCACCTATTAGAATTTATGCTGTGCTTGGCGGCATGCTCTGGACCATTGGTAGGCCGGTTTTGCTTGAAACCAGCCCACAAGCTCAACTACCAAATTTTTTGCGTTTATAGCAAATTCTCTGTCTCAGTACGTGATCTCGGGCTTGGGCCTGGCTGTTGGGCTTGTGCTCTGGAACACCACAAACTGTCTGACAGGTTGGCTGAGTGGTCGTTTCGGCTTGTTTGGCTTGAAAGCAGTTGTTCCCACTCATGAATTTCTCAATGTGGTTGGTCTGGTGGTTTTGCTTATGGGGTAAACTACTCCACTTTTGAGCTAAAGTTTGTTCATTGATTTTTCCAAACTGTTTCAGAGGCCTTCTTTTCGCATTTGTGAGGAAAACTCGTCCACTGCCAGGCACACCCACCGAACACAGTGACGTGGAAAACACATCCTCAGCCAGTGACAGAAAGCTATCTTTTAAACGGAAGAGCAAGTCGATGCCTTTACTGCATGTGCCAGACCCCTCCACTGTGGAGAAGATAGCTCTGTCTTTGAAGCAGGGAGTCTCAAGCAACTCCAAGAGGATTATGTTAGTTATTTGAAGAGTCTCAAGAGTCAGTCTGAAAATGCCGTGTGTCTCAAAAGTTCGGAGTGAAAACTAAAGACTAATTTTCTCCGCAATACCTCAAGTGAAACATTATGTTTTTGGTACCATTTGGAAGCCCTATTCCTCTTCTTTTGATTGGTATAATAGAGTTTATTTCCATTGACTCAAAATGTCCACCACCAGCTGCAATACATTCACAAGTCGTTATGGGAAATTGTCAATGGCTTTTTGGAGTGGCATATCTTGTGGAATATCGGCTCATTCCTCTCACCAACCATGCTTTCGACGCAGCAATTGACCTGTGTGACATAGAACACTCTTTTGATTCCAGATACAGCCATCTAAAATAGTAGAGCACATTCCAGTCAGGAGAGTTGGGAGCGCATTCACCATCTTCTCTCTACCAAAGACCCACGATACCTGCTCTTGGATCGGCCATTCTAAACACACAAATTGATGTAAAATAGCAAACAATATACCAATTGAAAGAAGAGAAACAGGGCTTTCAAATGGTGCCAAAAACACGATGCTTTAAGTTAGGCATTGAGGAGAAAATCACATTTTTAATTTACATTCTATACATTGGGGACACACGTTATTGAAGCTAAAAAATGCTCGACCAACCTCTTTAACGCATTCTTTTAACTTTAGATGCATTGTGCTAGCCTTATTGTCAGGCTTTTTCTATGGTGCCACTACCATACCAGTTATTTACATGGAGGACCACCCAGAAGAATATCCTAGCTCTTCGAGGAGTGGCATTCCCTATATCTTCTCCCACTATTTTGGCATCTTTATCGGTTCTTCCATCATTTTTGTGGTCTATGCTTTATTCAGGTAATTCTTTTTTTGTCCAATCTTCAGTGATCCTATCTTCCAATTACTTTACTTTAAATGACATAGGTTTTTAGAAAGAACAAACCAGTAGTTAATCCAGCGGTCATCCTTCCTTCAATGCTTGGAGGAATGATCTGGGGTGTGGGCATGGTCACCCTGTTTATGTCTAACGATATCCTCACCCAAACAGTCACCTACCCAGTTATGACCACTTTGCCAGGCTGCATTGCTTCTCTCTGGAGTGTTTTCTACTTCAAAGAAATCAACGTGAGCTTTTTTTTCGTAGATGTTTCAAATGTATCAGCAAAGAAAGCGAACTTTAGACCCCAGGTACTACACCTGGGCAGACAACTAAGCCTTAGGCTAGGCTAAGCTAAGCCTAAATACCTGAGGTCTAGCTAACCTAGGCTGTCTTACTCTAAGCCTAAAGCTTAGTTGTATGCCTTAGTGCAGTACCTGGGGTCTCGGCTAACCTAGGCTGTCTTACTCTAAGCCTAAGGCTTAGTTGTATGCCTAAGTGTAGTACCTGGAGTCTAACAATACCGACTACAATTGGCGAATTGGGCGAGGCGAGTTGGACCCAGCAAGATTTGCATGTCGTCCCTCCTAAACATTCAAAAAATTTTCCAGCAAAAAATATTTAAAACCATAAGAAAGTTCCGGACAACCTAATATACAACTGTCTGTAACCACTAGGGTCATAAACATTGAGGGCTGCGTAAAATAGTTCAACTTTACGCCTACTTTTCTGGCTAAACGTCTATTTTCAGAGCAAACGCAACTATGCAATCATTTGTTTCGCGTTCCTGATCATCATAACCGGTGCTGTGTTTGTGTTCTTGTCAAAAATTGATTTTTAAGAGTGTAGAAGATGAGAAACAGAAATGATGTCATTTTCTTCTTTGTGTTCTACTGTTCTCCCAGATGACTCTTGTTGTGCATTTAATGAGTTTAATATTGTTAGTCGTGTCTTATTATACTTTCTTTTATTAATAGAATGATCTTTTATTGTCGGAAACACGGGAATTTTACTTTTGTTGGTAGGAAAGAGTGATATTACACTGTAATGCTATTAAATTATTCTCGAGTCTGCTGTTTATTTTTTTCAATCCTTTGCCGCTGTTTTCTCTGTACATATGTCTGGCTGTTTGTTTCGCTAGTTTTAAGTTAAGACTCTTAACAATGGCATAATTCGAGTTGTGCATTTGTAATCCTCGTAAAAATGTAACAAAAAATAAATTTTTGGTCGAGGGTCTCAACACACACACACATCATGCCAACAAAAAATAATAATGTGTTTATGAAAATATTGGAGCTGGGTAATTCTCCCGAGCAAGAATTTTCAGGGGAACACTGGTTTACCCTAGTCTATTACCTCATTACAATATCATGTACGTCCTAATCACACCAATGTATTTAGCAAGAAAGATGACTCATAGTCTATTCTTCCTTTTGAGGAGCTCATGCTTTTGTTAAAAACGGCTTTTGTACAATATGGAAAAACAGCCATACTTGAGTTGGTCCAGTAACGTCCAACTCTTTTCTTCGTTCCAATTCCAACAAAGAAGAAAATAGCCTAAAAGCAATGTCTATCAATTTGAATACAAAATTTCCGGTTCTCTTGCAGCCCAAATGAACACAGCCAGAGCAAACAAGGGAGGACAGAATGCTTCCAGAGAAGCATCTCACAACAAGTGCTCATCCCCCCTCCTTTGCACTCTTGGACAATAACTCAGACTAATTTGGGCCTTCTTCGCGTCTCACCTTTAAAACTCTTCCGACCCTCACCACTCCTACAATTGTTAACTCTAAGACCTCTTTGAAGAAATAAGATTCGTTAACTAGCAAAATGGTGTTCTGGGCAATATTTCTGCTAGGTTTGGTACTGGTCTGGCATCCCAACAGCCAGGTGGATGCTTCTTGTTGTGGATGTTGCGGTTGTTGTCAGCCATGCTGCAGTTGTGCCCCTTGCTGCAACCCTCCATTGGTGATCAAGCTACCAAGGACACTGCCCTGCTGCTGTTGCTGCAAGCCTTGTTGCTGCTGTTGCTGTAAGTGTTTGACTGATCACTTTTGTACAATGGCTTCCCAACAGGCTCACTCGTGTAGCGCACAGTGTAACAGCCTATATTATATAAACTTTGCTGGGTTGTAAGATATTATCAAAATTATCAAATAGCTGCATGCGAAATCCTTGAGTTTTGTCACGTCGTACAGGCCTGCATCTCATATTTCCCATGAAATACAATCGGCCCTCGTTAGTCCATAACCTTGAGAACGTCCTGATAAGCGATTTTTATGGAGAAATGAATCTCGATAACTCGGCACTCAGGGCCTCCTACCTTGGGCTACCAGCTTATCAAGGTTTGACCGCATCATATAACTCGAACTGCATCTTGGTATACCACCTTTGAAGGCAAATACCCTTTGATTAGTTTCAAAACTCTTCTTCTCCTACTTTTTCCACATCGACTTAGTTTATACCTCATTGCAAAGGTAAGATCCAGGGCTACACGTTGTAGAAAAGTTGATCTAGGGTTATCAAAGGTCAAAAAATCAAAAAATACTAATGACTAGGGAAGGCAGTCCATAGTTTATCTTTAACATTTATACCATTCAGGTGGTGGAGGTGGTGGTCGCAGGAAGCGTGCGGTCGAGTCCAGTGGAGGGGCACTCTTCCCTCGAGCAATCTTCCCTAAACCTGCTGCTTCTCCATTGGACAGCTGTGACTGTGGCAACTGCAATGGGGCAGGCGAGAACCTAAGAAAGAGGCGTGACACATCCAACCTCCAGTCAGCCGCGTCTTTAATAGGCTGCGCTTTGAGCAGCAATGGCAGGCTAGTGTCCACGGATAAAGCTTCTTACCTAAAGTCTCCTCCAAAAGCAATGATGGATAGAGTCAATCCTCGATTTGCTTACCACGCTGACTCCGGCTGTAAATGTTGAGCAGAATGAGTAGTAGCAAGTATTTGTGCTGTTATATTTATCATTTGTGCTAGAATATAAGCTGTACTGTTGAGTCAATAGTTTAAAGTCCGCTAATTATTATGTTTGTGGCAATAAAAGCTGTATAAAGCTGGAATACTGCGGTTTTTGCAACTATGCATGATGAGCAATTAGTGATTTTTCTGTCAGAAAGTCAACTTGGCTTAGGCTTAGGATGGTAATTCAACATTGCAAGATGTTTCTTTGAGAAAAAAAAGATATAACTAGATGGGCAGCCAAGTAAATATGTATTTGTTGTAGTACCGTGTGTCCCCAATGTATAGAATGTAAATTAAAAGTGTGATTTTCTTCTCAATGCCTAACTCAAAACATTGTGTTTTTGGCCCCATTTGAAAGCCCTATTTCTCTTCTTTCAATTGGTATATTGTTTGCTTTTTTACATCAATTTGTGTGTTTAGAATGGTCGATCCAAGAGCAGGTATCGTGGGTCTTTGGCAAGAGAGAAGATGGTGAATGCGCTCCCAACTCTCCTGACTGGAATGTGCTCTACTATTTTAAATGGCTGTATCTGGAATCAAAAGAGTGTTCTATGCCACACAGGTCAATTGCTGTGAGGAAAGCTTGGTTGGTAAAAGGAATGAGCCGATATTCCACAAGATATGCCACTTCAAAAAGCCATTGAGAATTTCCCAAAACGACTTTGTGAATGTATTGCAGCTGGTGGTGGACATTTTGAGTCAATGGAAATGAACTCTATTATACCAATCAAAAGAAGAGGAATAGGACTTTCAAATGGTACCAAAAACATAGCGTTTAGGTATTGAGTACAAATATTGAGGAAAAAATTAATCTTTAGTCTTTAATTCCGAACTTTTGAGACATGCGGTGACGTACGGCCTTATTGGTGATGATGCTTCTCCAGACTGCGGGCTTGTTCTCACGTCTTTCTTTGATCCATTCTACTAGCTCTACGTCTAGATTTACATTCAGCATAGGTCTTCCACTTGAATCTAGCTGATATGTTTCTGAAATGTTTTGTTAAAATTTTTACAGTCTAGTGTCACTAAGCACTACACACAATTGCTTGTGCACCATCTGTTTCTGCTTCATCCAATATGTCAGAACCGGTTTTGCTAGATCAAAAATTTTGCGGCTGAATGGATAGAATACTCGATCGCCTTCAGCTGTTTGTGTTGAATTGTGTAATGTTTGGGCAACTGTAGCTCTTCCCTTAATTAAATTCACGCTTAATATTCAGTCGATGGCATTCCCATTGTATTGTGCAGGAGAAAAAAGGATAAGAACTAAGTTCGCAACTGGCTATGATCATATCTCAGCAAGCAAGCCTCTTTTTGAAATTCTGTTTTGAGATTCGGATTCCTGACGTCTTTTTGCCTACTGGGGTGCCTCAGAATAAGAAAATCCTTTCAAAGATGAGTAGTGTAAATGAGTACCATAAGAAAAGAGTTTTAGTTGGTCAAAAGAAAGGCTTGAGTCTACAGCCACACTTCGCGTTGTGTTTTGGCCCGGAAACATCCTTCTTTGTTATTAAGAGTTGGTGTTGCTCGGATTATGGGGTGCCGGATTCTCGAGAATTGAGTGTACCCTGCGTTCTACAAATCTACCATGAGATTTCTAATAGTTTTCTTTAAGTCTAATGTTTGAAAGCCAAGTCCCAAACAAAGCAATCAACTAGTTTGCGCACTGGACATGACCATAAATAGTTACTTCCTGTCTCTTTCGATTCAGAGCAGACGAATAGGTGTTCACTCAGTCTCTGTTTACTCAACTGTTTGCATCAACAGAGGGGATGAATAAGCAATCTTCAAAAGAAGTTTTTAAAGAAAAGAAAGATGAGCAAAAAACTTGAGGCAAAGCATCAGTCCAAACTGGTAATAGGCAAGCTTTCATTGAAAATTCCACAAAGGTATTGTCGCCTTTATTAATGCGACGTCCTTTTCCTTTATACTCTTTACTTGAGCACTTCTTATTGATCAATAGCATTGTTGCTCGCAGTCTATGCTTCTTCTAGCTCTTCTTGTCGCCAGTTTATTAGAAATTGCATAAACCAGGAAGACTTCTTCCTTCTCTTTGGTTTATTAGCAACTACATTTGGGATTCAGTCTCGATCATCAACTTCGGCTTGGGCTTAGCTAGCTTACCTTGTATTATTAAAGCTAAACTAGCAGAGAAGAAGCAATGAATTGGTTGATGGTGGTGGTGGCAACAGCCACAGTATTGCTCCAATTCCAGCTTTCCTGGAACACCGCCGAAGCCAGTTGTTGTGGATGTGGATGTTGTTGCTGCAAGTGTGTGTGCTGCCCTCAACCTCCAATAATTATCCAGCCCCCGCCAGCTATTCACAAGATTTGTCAGGTGCCGTGCTGCTGCTGTAAGCCTTGTTGTTGCTGCTGCAAACCCTGCTGTTGTTGCTGTAAGCCCTCATTTTTGTACTTTATAAAGGTATCAGCGCCGGTATCAGTTCCAAACCATAGGAAGAGCAAGTAATGGTGGTTTTTGACATTATATACCAAAAATTCTTCTAGTCAAGAGAAGTCGAAGGTTGGCAATCATTTAACAACCTCCAAATTGCAGGTTGTGGCGGAGGGGGTGGCCGAAAACGTAGAAGCATTGCTGAATCTCCTGCTCTTGCACTGAGATCAGCTCAGTTGAGGAAACGTAAAGAAATTTCCCACTTTGTCAGCTGCCAACAAGAACAGTCCTTAGTTTCCAAGAATAGCAACAACCCTTCCAACACCACCATCATACTGCCTTTGAGCTCACCCGCGGGTGTGCCCCAAGTTGGGACGATCAATTCCACACGCGCCTCCAATACAATGGCCAAGAATTTGCCGAAAACACTGATCAGGGGTGTTAGATCCACAGCTTTGAAGCTAAGCAGCAATCATACATCGAGAAGACTGCTCTCCAATTCCAGATGCAAGTGCTAAAGCTTTTCACACAAGAAAAAGACCAAAATCTGATGCCAGGATAGTTTATTAGAGTGTATGCAAAAATTGTATATTATTGAGTTGATGCATAATTAACGTCGGTATTTTGTTTCCAATTTTATTCAACAACACCAAGCAAAAGTCCACCAATAAATATTCTTAATTGATTACTGTGGTTCGCAATCACCCTCCACCTCGATAACGGCTTCCCACTTACTTGGCACACAATCCAACCTTGTCGAGTCTCTTGAGAGGACGAACCATGGTGGGTTGATCGACCGGGAAATGTTCAGCCAACATCCTTGTCGCCAGACTTGAAGCTTTTGAACCACCTTGGCATTTGCCTTTCACTGATTGTTCCTTCGCCAAACACGTCGTTGAGTGCTCGCATCGTCTGTGCTGCTGTCCACCCTTTCTGAAAGTGATAGAGCAAGGCACAATAAAAGCCGACCTTTGTTATGCATGAGCCCAATAAATGGTTAGTTAGCTGTCAAAACCGGCATTTAATTTTGTCCGTGCTTTTAGTAGTTTGAAAGTAGATTGTTGCCTACAGCAGTATTAGTGAATTAATTATTGCTTGTGTCTGCTCTAGAATATATGTATTGGTTGGCTGCGAAGTGGTTCTGCTATATGCATTTACTTTCCTAAGTCTATATTAAGTTTACTAGGGGACTGCAAAACAATCTCGCAGTGAATCGCCGGTGTGATTTGAATGGACACCCAGTTTATTTGCCTTTTTTTGTAACTCCTTTTATGAATCTCCAATAAAGCGTTTTTGCAATGAATTATTTTACAAACGCTTTTCTACATTAAAACTTGTGCAACTTTTGTGCGCAAAAATATATTAACGAAAATTATCTAGACGTGGTCACGTCTATAGACAACGGCGCGCTTAAACCATTAAATTTCTGGCTCTCTTCTCTGCCTTTGCTGTCGTCTTGTAGCTCTGGCCCTGGGTAATCTTCTCTGTTGTTCTGATTTTCAGAACAAAAGGTTAAAAAATCGACTCAGGGCCCAATTTTCTAAGAGAAAAAAAAAATTAACGTGTAAAAGGTAGTAAGCATGCGAATTAACAAACATTTATGGTATCTTCAAGTTGATGACCACCCTTCAAATGAGCACCTGTCTGGGACGCATTCCGGTTCCTACTTGAGTACCATATTTGGTACAGCTCTTCTGAACCGAAGTTTTTATTTGCTGGCGACTGCAAATGTTCGTTTTTTTTGATAACCAAGCCCTGCTTTTGGCAATTTCGATGCAGTGATGGTAACACATGGCGATGATGTGACAAAAGTCTTATTTCAAATGTATAAATGTTGTGCATTGAGATGGTGGAAAGGCGTGTGCAGTTAACATCTGGATGTCTTAACAATAACTTTTATTGAGCCGAAAATAAAAAAAATGACCATCTATTTAAGGTTCTCCTTTATATTATTGACAAGATGCATGTTCACAACCGGAAAGAGGGAAAGCATCTACTCTTTTGTGACTGTTGAACCTATTCAAGACACACACACACATTTCCTTTTCTTAAGAAGCACAAAGGACTGGCTAGATCGTCTTCAAAGTAAACACAGGGTCATCATCCCTCTTTCATCTTTACCATAATTTTGTCCTAGCTTCCATTCCATTTTGACCAATACCTGTGGTTGGGATGGAGCCGACCACGAGACAAAGTCGACTATCACTGCTCATAGTGCCACTCTTATTCTTTCTTGTGCAGCTTGTGGATGAGTCACAGGCAAGTTGTTGTTGTGGAAGTGTTTGTTGTCCTGCCTGTTGTTGTTGTTGTCCCTGTCAGTGTGTCAATCCGGTAACTTCAGCTTATTTTTGTTTGCAGACATTTATCTTCTGTCTGTGTTTTAGCCTCTGTGTATCAAACTGCCGAGGACATGTCCCTGTTGCTGCTGTTGTAAACCATGTTGTTGCTGTTGTTGCAAACCATGCTGCTGTGAGTTTGTATGCCGAGACCATATTTTTAGTCCAAAGGCTAACCTTAGGGTAGGTCAGACTAGGTTAGGCGTGAACCAATAAACATAGGTGAAACAGGATATACGCTGAGTCTCGACTAACCATACACTAGCTTACCCTAAACCGAAGGCTTAGTTGTTTGCCTACGTGTAGTACCTGGGGCCTGAAATTACCATTTATAGGTTTTTTCATTCATCCATAATTGCAGGTTGTTGCGGCGGAGGAGGTGGAGGTCGAAGACGTAAAAGACGCCAAGCCATCGCCTCATTCCAACGTCACTGGGAGTTCCAGCACCCCATCCACTCTGCCCTACCTGTTGCCTCCAACTCTGCACACATCCAATTGCCTGTTCTTTATCGAAATTTGGTGGACAGAAATCCTTCTGTTAACAATTGGCCAGCACCTTCCATCCCAACAACCAATGCGACTCCATTGCCACCATGGTTAGTTGCTGGCAAAAAAGAAGAGGTGGAGGAGAAACGCCCACTGCTAAATAATCTAATTCCTGTGCTCAAAACATTGATGCGATGGCCGAAACGGATTGTGGACGAACTGGCGGGATCTATGGTGTCACCACTAATTCACAAGAAGGAGTTTGAGAAGGACAGATTGTTATCAGAAAAAAACTTTTGACTTGTTTATACACCAATCTTCCTATTTTTCAACGTGACGAACATATAGCAATAGATACATATACATACTTATTTATAAAAAAGCGATATCAAATGTGTTTGGAATGCGAAAAGGGCGCTACTCGGTTATACCCTCCTAATCCTGTGATCTACTCGGTTATATCTGTAAACGTGTTGAAACGTCTGCGTTTTCGGTGTTTTCCTAAAAAAAGGGGTGGTTTACTAGAACAGGTTGGCTTGTTTTTCGAACTTCGTCTCATGGGTGGATTATTAGAGGGAATATGGTATGTGCACTAACTAAGGCTTCAACCATAGGCTTAGGGAGGGATACAAACTGAGAGATTTTCAACAGAAAGCTTTCTCTTATTCCTTCCACCAATGCTGGCAGCTTGATGCCTTCAGCAGCGCCCGATTATAGCCGAAAAATTTAGATTTACGTTGTTTAAGTTATTTTAAATAATTTATTTAGAATGCATGTATGTTTTCACCTTCACTATATACCATAACTAAGAGAGTATAGGTCACAAGAATACTAAAGCCAAATGCACAAGTTTTGAAGATTTCCTGGAGCGCTGCAATATTCGCTTTGTTATTCGACCGACCAGCGCAACTGAAGACTACTGCCCGGATATCTGGATCAAGCTCGACCTTGTTCTGCACATATTCATCAAATTTTTTTTGAAGCAGTATTGATGGTTGACTTGCGTCCCGAGTTCACCAAACGATTGAAGATAAGAGCGCGAAGAAGACCAATCTGGGAACCTAAAACGAGATTATAAAGTTGAAGATGTTGAAAACTGTCCTCTACCAAAATTTGAAATCCTTCCGCTACCCATGTCCTCCAACACTAGTTGTTTCCATATTGTTAAGTACAACAAAAGAACAATTGCTCTAAACTTTCAAAAGTGCATTTGGGATGTTGTCTTTTGTAAAATTCACCACGAAATTGTCTATTGTTTATTATTTACTAATAGACAACAAAGGCACAAATGAAACTAGAGTATTAATAAATTACCAATGTGATAAGTAGACAAACAATAAATAAAATTAATGAACCAACGCATATTTAATAAATGAATTTAATAAAATTTTTGGCGCTACTCGGTTATACCCCCACCAATCCTGCGAGCTACTCGGTTATACCTCCCCCTCATAATCGATTTTTCCTAAGCCATGAACAAAGAAATTAGAATCAAGGTTGAGTTGAAAACCCAACAACTCCATGACTTCTGGCTTAAATGAAATAGCTAAAGTGAAATGACATTTCATTCCACTTCACTTTGCGCCATTTCATTTTCAGATTTCATTTGATTATAAGTAGCCATTTCATTTCATTCTAAAGTCATATCATTTAAGCCATTTTACACAGACTTACCTGCGAGATGAATCCGAGCAATACTCTCGATCAGAAAATGCACCTAAAAAAGACTTTAAATGCATTTATTTCTGCAGAATCTAGCTCGAATTCTTCTCACAGTTTAGTTTGTGCGTGCATCTCTAACTTTGGAGGTTTATAATACAGTAGTACCGAACTTTTAGTACCGATTCTTAGCTTGTTTTGAAATTTTTAGACGTCTTATCCTATTTTCAAGTAATAATTTAGCCATTTAAACAATAATCTTGTGGTGCACAATTAGTTTGCGATGCAGTGGATTGTGGCTGTATTTTCCTGTTGACTGAGTCCTTCTGATCAGCGAGTGGGCTTTGCCTCTCGGTTTAGAGCGCAATCTTTGGAATACTGTGTGTTTGTTGACTGTCTTTACTCCTTTGCTAGCTTCCCCATCTCCAGCCGCAGGCGGGTCATCTGCACAAGGGCTGCCTAAAGGGGATTCACAACTTTGAATTGTTCCTGACTGGCTTGAAGTGGCAGGAGCATCGGCAGGTTTTCTATTAGCCATACAACCATAACAACCACAGTCACAGCATCCACAATCACATCCACTTCCACATTTGGGTTCAGCATTTGGAGCAGGATCAATTGAATGTGCTGGAATGGGTTGTGGAGAAGGCATTGGAGGCAAACTGCCACTACCAGTGGCTGGAGGACTGAAGGCGGAACACTCACACTTGCCCGTCGATGAGCTGACCGAAGTGGGCAACATTGTGATTGGGAAGGCAGCTGGACTGCTGGAGTAGGTGTTGGGCGGAAGCATGGCTTGTTGTACAGCCCCATTGCAATGGTGACGACGTCGGCGACCATATCCACTGCCTGAAATTAGGTGGCTTTGAAATATGTATTTTTTTCTAATACAAATGTGGTTTACAGCCAACACAACAAGGCTTGCAACAACATGGACATTTGCAACAACAACAACAGCATGGCTTGCAGCAACAGCAGCAGCATGGCTTACAGCAACAACAGCAGCAAGGTTTGCAGCAGCCTATGAATAGAGAAAAAGACAGAAATTATCCCAAGACCATAATTTAGCAGAAGTTTAGACAAAAAAATACTTTTATGCAATTTTTGGCTCTATATTACTTATGACACCAAATTTACAAAAGGGTCCCCCTGTTGTTATAGACCATTCCAAGCATTAGGTATTACACTACCTGACTGGCCTAGGTTGGCCGAGACCCCAGGTACTACTACACTTAGGCATACAACTAAGCCCTAGGCATAGGTTGGCCGAGACTACAGGTACTAGGCTTGGGTTACACTCAGACATACAACTAAGCCTTATGCTTAGGGTAAGCCAGCATAGGTTGGCCGAGACTCAGCGCATACCCTTTCGCAGGGGAGCAGGGGAGAGCCATTTGTAAAATTAAAACCATAAATAAACTAGAGGCCAGGCTTTATTTGTAAAACTTACAGCAACAGCATGGCTTGCAGCAACAACAACAACATCTCTCGGCTCTTGTCTTCGCCACAAGACGCAATGGTTTGAGCTGTGCTTTCTCAACATCCTCTGCAGATATAATCAGCAGCAAGCCGAGTGTTAAACAAAATTGGCAAAATAGACCAAAAGAGAAGGGCATTACTAAGTGTTTTCTTAAAAAAAAACAATATCAAAGTGGCGGGTCTAGAACCACATTTTGCTAGCCAACGCAAATACTTTGGTGAAATATAGTAGGACAGAGGTGTATTTCTGCTTTGATAGGTTGTTCTCTAGCTGCTTATATATGGCAGACGAGAAATAAAAATTCGAGCACGTCACTTAATTTCTTGCATATCTTTTGTTGCAAAACCTACCCACAACCAGGTGGATGAAGATTGTCCAGTTCTAGCAAAACAATTGGTTTACTCCCTCACTCGCATGCAGTTTTTCTTTTTTGTAATAGGAATAAAGAATTTTTTTTACACCCTTTTCCAATTACTCTTGTTTGTTTTTGGATATGGGTGTTGTGCAAGAGGGTGGTTGTTGGAGCAGAGAAAAGGGATTGAGTTATGCATTCTCTTGGGCAACAATGAAAAGCTTTTGTCACCCTCTATCAGCTACTTCTTCCTACCCAACAAGGCTTGATCATGGTCTTAATTGTTGGGGAAAATGTTCAATTTACACAGCAAATAAGTGCGCTATTCAATCGAGCATTTTTGCTGGATTGCACAAGGCCCAAAACAGTGGTGCAAACTCAGTTGGGGAATATGTTGGCCTAGAGTTAGCCATTAAGCTGAGAAGTAGACTTTAACTATTAGTTATGCACTATTTTTTATTCGCTCTTTTTGTTCTGCTGTCCGCCTTGGCTCATAAAAATGTGGATGCTTGTTGTTGCGGCTGCTGTTGCAGGCCGGTCTGTTGCTGTAAGCCGATGATTATTAAAACTCCTTGCTGTGGATGTTGCGGCTGCTGTTGTAAACCCTGCTGTTGCTGTGGCTGCTGCTGCAAGCCATGCTGTTGTTGCTGTGAGTCTTCATAAATAAATAAAAAAACTTTTAACCGTACTATAGTCAAATATCCGGCGCTAATAAGGAATGGCACCGCCTGACTCCATTCCCGACCTATAATTTTTTTTTTTAACTTTTTTAAAAAACACTGGGTATCGGCTAACCTAGGCTGGCCTAGCCCAAGCCTAAGGCTTAGTTGTATGCCTAAGTCTGTGGCTGAGGTCAAAGAGTCAGAAACTGAAAATTTTCTCTCAAATCTTTTATCCAGTTGTGTAAATGCCTTTTTTAGGTCCTTGCTGTTGTGGTGGTGGAGGACGAAGAAAACGTGATGTCCTTGGTTATGTAAATAAAACGCTGTCAGAACTGCTGCTGCCTGCACAACCTGGTGCTCCATCAGGGCCGACTATGCCAGCTCGTCAGATGGTAAATTCTTCGTCTCTAGTCTGCAATTGTGATCAACCATGCGATAGAAAAGCTAAGCGCTTATGTCCAGTCTTTACTGATACTTTGTGTCTGCCGAAAGATGTGAAAAATGTTGTGACTAGTAAAAAAGTACTAAGATGAAGAAAATGTTACAAAATTTTACTATGTCTTGTAGTTATTCTCTTGGTAGATGATTTGGTGTTGACCTTGTGTCACATGTAGTGTAATAAATAGCTGCTTATCAATCTCATTCACACTAACAGCATCAAAATGTGGACCCTACTACAGTATCTCGCTTGGGAGTCTTCGGCAAAAAGTAGGTCAAAAACAAAAAAGAAGGTTAAGCATGCTTCCTCGAGGCAAAACCCCAAGTATACTCTAGTAGCACCAATATCTGGTTACACAGCCCAAAAAGCCAAGCTTTAACATATACTCCTAAAAAAACACCTTTGCCATTTTTATTACTTTTTGCAACACAAAAGCAAGCAAAGCAAGATCGTTGGCTTGCGTCCCTTGGCTGAAAGTCAGCAACCTTTACCTCAAGAGTCTTTCAACAAAGCCGGATGTTTGGAGAGAGAGAAAAAAAAGAAACGAAGGTCACTCCTTTTTGAGAATTACTCACTCTGGTCTGTTCCCAGAAAGGGTTGAGTTTGGTGGACAACCGGTTGACTGAGAGGTAAACTGGAGGCTCCACTCCACCACACTAATTGAGTCGATCAAAGCAGACATTCAGCTGAACTTATTAATAGGTTTTAATTGATCAAGCATACACTCAAAAAACTTCTGGGAGAGATCTAAACAAGCAGTGGAGATAGGTCTCATTGAATGACGAGGACAACCTCTACTCTCTCAACTCCATTCAATCTGCTGTCCTGCTGCTAGTGGTTTCCTCCCTTAGTGGTGCATCAAAGCCTTCAGATCTTCTTTCTTGGTTCACCCAAGATTGTGGCTTCACTCAATTATTCTCTAATAGACAACAAGCTGATTTCTTTTGGACAAATCTACCAACAATTTTTTTATTTACTAACTTTGACGCTAGTCGGTTGTATCCCCCCTTTGAAAAAAATCGGAGCTACTCGGCTGTAACAAACCCCTACTCAACCCCCGTTATAAATAGGCCAAAATAGTAGCTTAGAGGGGATTTAGGGCTGAAGTGGGAGGAGAAGGGAATAGTATCAGGCCACTGATTTGAGGCGAGGGGGCGACTGGGGCTCGCGGGCTTGGAGATGAGATTCGCACATACCTTAGACATAAATCACTCAAGGAGAAGGTCTAAATGCATGAAAATAGCATGCATGCCAGAGCTGCTTTATGCAGTAGGTCCCTCCAAGGGAAACTATGTTCAAGATGTTCTCTTTACCTACAGATTGGCCCCTTCCTTGTCCCTTCCCCTGCCTTACACAACCCTTCTTCCCAATAAAATATGGTTGAGTAGCCCTTTCTACAAATTGGTCCTATTCTTGTCCCTTGCCCTCCCAATACAGCCCTCTACCCTTTTAAAGCCCTGAACCCCTGTTTGGGGGGTATAACCGAGTAGTGGCTAACTTGTATATTTTAGGGATTTTAACAAAAGGGAGAAAACTACTACACTCATAAGAGTAAAGGCTAGCTGAACAGATTCGGCCTGAAGTTTTACACACTAATTTGGTAAAACTTCTACTATGGCCTTGCTCATAGTCGCCTTTATTATTTTGGTAGCCAGTCTCGGCCAAGACAACCAGGTGGACGCCTCCTGTTGTGGCTGTTGCCCGTGTTGCTGCTGTAAACCGATCGTTATAAAACTGCCACCCCCACCAACCAAAATTTGTCCGTGCTGTTGTTGCTGCAAGCCGTGTTGCTGCTGTTGCTGCAAACCTTGTTGCTGTTGTTGCTGCAAGCCGTGCTGTTGTTGCTGTGAGTTTTATTAAACATTCGAGTCTCTTCAGAATAGTTTGTCTTCCTAGGCAAAAAATGTCAAAAAAGGGCAAATGTAGGCAAAAAAAAAAATTTGCAGGTCCTTGCTGTTGTTGTGGAGGCGGTGGTGGTCGCAAGAAGCGAGATGTGATTGACATGATGGCCAAGAAGCTTTCCGACGTGCTGCTGCCCCAGCAAGACGGTCTGCCAAGCCTGTGCAACCAGCAATCCTTCAATCCACCACCACTCTGCAACCAGATCCCGCCCCTGCAACAAGGCCCTCTTTGCAATGGCAACCTCAACCAGCTCAACAACCTGCCGATGGGCATCAACCAAATGGGTGCACAGAGTTTCCACAACTTGCCCATAATCCACTCCAACAACAACATGCCGACCAACATCCACAATCTGCCCAACAACAACAACTTCAACCAAAACCTGATCAACCACAACAACTTCAACAACAACAATGGAATGGACATACTGGATTGTGGGGGCTGTGCAGGCAGCAATTGTCCCGGCTGTGGCTTAAACGCCAACCTTAATAGGTGTGCAGCTGCTAACGCAGCCAATGGATGTGGCCCACAGATGGGTAGTAATGGTAACGGCAATTTGGGCTGTCATCCAGCCGATGGATGCATGATGTTTGGCAACTGCCAGCCCTGCGGACCTGGAAGAAAGCGCCGACAAGCAGTCTTTGCTAGCGGCAGATTTTTTCGCTCCAATGAAACCACTGAGAGCGCCAAGAAATCGGAAATAGGCGGCCAGAAAACGCTGGTCCTCAGAAACAATTTAGAGCTTGTGTTGAGGCAAGACAAACAAAAACAGAGTGGATCAACGCCAAGTGTGGCGATGAATTTTTAGTTCAGAGTCTGGTAGCACTACCCTACTCTCTCTAATAGAACCACACCCCTGATTCAAAATCGTGTTTTTGGCATTGTGTTTTTTGCCTACATTTTGGAGACAACTCCCAAGCAAGTTACCACTCAAATTGTAGCTTATTGTTTTAGCTATAAATTGGGTGGTAACTTGTCTAAGACTTGTTTGCAAAAAGTAGGCCAAAAACACAATGCCAAAAACATGATTTTGAATTAGGAGGGTGTGGTTCTATTAGAGAGAATACGGTATATTGACCTTTATTCTTCTTGTTGTTTAGGATAGATATGTTTGTTATGTTAATTTTGTTTGGTACTTCAGCTTGTGAATTTGCATAACTTTGTTGACTCTACTGCAATATACGCCTGCGAAATACCCAGTGTGTTTTTTTAACCACTCTGTACCAATGCTTATACACTACCGTGTGTCCCAAAAGTTTGGAAACTTTTTTTAACGTCCAATCTAGGACACATTCTCCCAACACTTAATATCAAAATAATATACCGTTGGGTAGCCCAGCCTTTTCGCCAAATTTTGGAAATCAAAACTGACTTTAAAATCGCTTCTAGGGTATAGAATTGGTATAGAGGGCTTAAAACACAGTTTTGAAAAAAAAAATTGGCCAGCGGGGTATATGGCAGTAGAGCCACTTTGTTTTTAGAAGGCTCCACTCAGGCTTTGGCGAAGCACGTTTCTCACCTTTTTAAAATATCTTTAAAGGGGCAGGAAACGTGCTTGTCACAGCACTTTCGAAAATTAAACTCCCGTGGGACCACTAAAGGCTTAGGGTAGGTTTTCCCTTAGGCCATATACCACTTTGACTGTACAAGGCCATAACCTAAGGGAAAACCTACCCCAAGTCTTTAGCGGTCCCACAGGAATTTAAATTTCGAAAGTGCTGTGACAAGAAAGTTTCCTGCCCCTTTAAGCATTTTATCTTATCTCATTTTGAGAAAGAGATGTCTTATACCATTTAGAGCAGTTTGTTTCACCAAACATGTTTCGCATAAGTCTAAATGGAGCTGAAGAATTTTTACTTTGTTTTAACGCTTTTTTTTCTGCAATAAATATGTTTTATGGTCATATAAACAAAATAGTATGTCTTGATTTATATATGCATTTGGTAACTTTTTTCTAAGTCTAAGTGGAGTAAATGATTTAAAAAAGGTGGAGTCTGAAAATACCATTTATAATTATGGGTTGGTTAGCCTATAGACAAATTTACAGTACGAGGACAAAAAGAGCCTCTAAATGCATTTATTTCCCAAGAATCTTGCTCGGATTCATCTCACAGGCAAGTCTGTGCACGCATCTCTAACTCTCAAGTTCTCATAGCCTTTAGACCATTTTAAGCATTTCTAATACGCCAAAACCTAGGGTCCCGGCTAACCGAGGCTGGCCTAAGCCTTAAGCTTAGTTACCGTATAACCTCTATTAATCCTCGCCCCTCTCTCGTCACCACGGTCGGTGGTCAATCATTTTTTACGGCTCAACCACCCGACAATTGGGTACTGACACAACACTCAAAAATACAGCCGAGATTCAGGGCTGCATTTTCGAGTATGGTGTCAATACCCAATTGTCGGGTGGTTGAGTCGTAAAAAATTCGTTGGTAGTGCCGAAAATTTTCTTGACAACCACAAATCTTTGCCTAGCTTATTTATGCTAAGAAGCAAATGAAATAAATTGCTTTGAAATGATTAGCATTTTTTTTCTAACTGCTCAAAAATCTTGAATGTCGGCAAGCAAAGTGCTCAAGCACAAGTGGTGTAGACTTGTCGGCTCTATGACAAGCGCAATCACACCCCATTTAGAAGAAGGAGAGTGACTGAAACAAAAAGTGGTCAGTTAGTTGTTCTCAAGTGCTGACCAATCCAGCAGATTGTTTTTGTTGGCTTCTCCCAACACTCCTATCAATGACTGGAGTCATCTGCGGTGAGTCCACAAATAGTCTGTCTAATTCCTGGACAACAAAGCTAGCCGTTCTCCAAAGCATTTACTTTTTTGCATAGGAAAAAGTCTCTTACAAACAGTTAATATTTGCATGCGAAAAAAATTTCGGGTTGAAAAGGAAGATAAGGAAGGTAGAAGAACAGCGTTTAGTCCTTTTGTTCTTTTTCTCTTCTCAACTGGCTATACCGTCTTGTGGTTGTGCATTAGCAATATTTTTCAAAGGAAAAAAAAAAACTCTATTTGGAAGATCAAAAGAAGTTTTCAGGAAGAGACACAGAAAGCTGCTCTTCTTGCTTTCAGGTTTGCTTTATTTGGACAAAACTTTTCCTTTAGCTTGATTATCTATTGATGAAAAGAAAAAATGGTAGATTTTCTTTCAATCCCTTTTTATAAGACAAAAATATCAAGTTTTGATTGAAGAATGTCTTATAAGGTTTGTCAATGAAAAGATGAGTACTAAAAAAACAATGATTCTTCAATGATATGTGAATAAGAAAATTGAGGAAAAAAAAATTCTAGTTTTTTTTTTATAAAATTAAGATGATGTTTTTTCAATGAGCAGCAGAAAAATGAGGGAAAATATTATAAAATTAATAGAAAGTATTTGGTAACACAGAGGTAATCAGCAAAATCTGGCCCTAAGAGGATAGTAGATGGTATTTTTCAGACCCCAGGCAAACAGCTAAGCCTTAGGCTTAGAGTAGGCCAACGTAGGTTAGCCGAGACAACAAGTGCTACACTTAGGCATACAACCAAGCATTAGGCTGTAAACAAGGCATAGAAGTGAGTGCAGATTTTGCCTCATCACTCGTTAGACAACCCTGTAATTGGTATTTTCTGACCCCAGGTATACAACTGAGCTTAGGCTTGGGATAGCCCTGCGTAGGTTAGCCATAATCCACTAAAGCTAGATGAAACAGTGTATGCGCTGAGTCTCGGCTAACCTAGGCTGGCCTACTCGAAGCCTAACGCTTAGTACAGAGCCAAGGCTTTTTTAATGCAAAAAAAATTTTTTTACTATCAATTAGCAAATAGTTTCCACGAATAAAGTTGGAGAAGAAAATTTTCAGCAATTTTGGATAAACAACTCGAAATCGGGCGATTCAGCGTAGCTTCAAGAGATGCTTTCAATTGTCACTATTATTCTCCTTGTTTTAATCCATACTAACGTCAATGGACAATTGGGAGGGCAGCAGCAGTCGTGTTGTTGCTGTTGTTGTCCCCAACAACAACAAGCTCATGAGCCACCTCCCCAGGTTATATGTTGTTGCTGTCCACCACCTCCCCCACCTCCATCCCAGGAACAAGGCATGCAATATGCTATTATACAGCCGCCACCACCTCCTCCTCGAGAAGAGTCATCATGTAAGCGAAATAAACAAATTTGACACGTGTATAGAAATTGTACAGAAAGGAGTATTTGGTGCTAACTAGAGAGGTGAAATCCCCGGGAGAAATAGTTTCTAAGCATTTGTCCTAGGGATTCTCCGATGACCAGGAAAAATACTCGAGTAATTCTTGTTCGAGTAAACACATCACTACAACTTCTTTATTGACACAAAACAAGTACATTCACGCAAAAATATTTCAAAGGACTCCAAAGGACGGCTTCTTTTTCGTGAGGCGATCGATTTGCTGTCTGGCTACTGCTCCAATCCTCTTGCATTCCTGAAACAGAGTGCTTATAAATAGGTCACCATTTAAAATTAATAAAAAAAAACCTTCCAGTGTTTTTCCATTCTGCAGCATCAGTCATACAGCGAGGCATTGCGAAAATTTGCAGTAGCCGACAACCACCTGATTTCCATTGGCATTCATCTCTCCTGCGCGAGTGAAATAGTTCCGGCACTAATGCAGAGGCCTACATCGGCTAGGCATCTAAACATGGCATAGTATAAGGCAAGAAAATAGGAGGAAAGGACAACACGAAGAACAAAGTAAATGTGAGCTGTCGACTCAGGCGATGTGATTGTCAGGGAAAAAAGGAAAATTTTCGGCTCAAGACAATGAAAAGTATTTCTCCGCAATTTAAATAAGCATATTCCTCCGGATAATTCTCCATTTCACAACCTTTTACATATATATTTTTTTATTCAGCTTGCTGCTGCATGCCATTGATGATCGCATGTTGCCCTCAACAGCAGCAACAAGCTCCACCTCCACCCCCACCACCACCACCTCAGCCAGTCTGTTGTTGTCCCTGTTGTTGCCCGCCACCTCAACAGCAGCAAATGCCACCACCACCACCACCTCCGCCCTGTTGCTGTTGTTGCCCCTGTTGTTGTCCTCCTCCACTACCTCAAATGCAACCGCCACCACCTCCACCCTGTTGCTGCTGTTGCCCCCAACAACAGCAAATTGGTCCACCCCTATTTGGCCAGCAGCAATTTGGAGGTCCTCCCTTTGGGCAGCAAATGGGTCCTCCACCGTTTGGCCAGCAGCAATTCGGAGGTCCTCCCTTCGGGCAGCAATTTGGTCCTCCACCATTTGGCCAACAGCAATTCGGAGGTCCTCCCTTCGGGCAGCAATTTGGTCCTCCACCGTTTGGCCAGCAGCAATTTGGACCTCCACCATTTGGACAACAACAAATGGGCCCTCCACCGTTCGGACAACAGCAAATGGCCCCACCTTGTTGTTGTTGCTGTCCTCAACCTCAGATGCCAATGCAACAACCGCAAATGGGTCCACCTCCTTGTTGTTGTTGCTGTCCTCAAGCACAAATAGGTCCACCTCAATTTGGTCCTCAACAACAAATTCCTTTCCCTCCTCAATTTCAGCAACAGCAGATGGGGCCACCTGCCTGTTGTTGCCCTTGCTGTCCTCCTTCACCTCAACAACAATTTGCACCACCCCCTCCTGCACCCCCTCCATGCTGTGTGTGTTGCCCACAAATGCCACCCATTTGCATTCGACTGGTTGTAGAGGGTAATCAGGGAGGTCCACCTCAATTCCAACAACCACCCCCTCAGATGATTCCTACGCCAGTTCAACAACAACAACAATGCTGTTGTTGTACATGCCAACCTGGCTTCCATAAACGTCACCTTAGAAGAAGACGAAGACAAGCCCCTCCACCCGTTCTCTTCCCTAATTTCAAGGGCGATCAGTTTAGCACCAAATTCAATTCAGAGGAACAACCCCGTACTGGTGTATACTCTCCCAAACATATTCTTATAACTGATCCTATAGAGGAAACGCCGACAGCTCAACAGCCCGTGTCCTGCTCTTGTCCATGTTTTAAAGAAATACCACCATCGCCATCCGATTTTTGGCAGGTGTCACAGGGCAAGGCGGTCTCTCCATCGTTTGTGGTCGACAACAAAGTGAATTCCGCTGGATTTGACAGGAAGCCAGCCTTTGATAGGAATTCGAATAGCTTACATGAGCTATTCTCAATGAATTTTGCATCAAAGAGACATTAGATTGCAAAGTAAATGTGGACTTTGAGGTGTGAGTAGCTATTTACTAAAGAGTAGGTTGACGCACCGTCCGACATAGGACAGCTGGCCATAATTTTTCGCAAAATTTTTGATATTCTTGAATAAAGGTACCCATTCTTAAAAGTATTCTTGACTCTACTGGAAATATCCGCTCCAAAATATAAGTTTTTTGGACGGGGGGAGGTATAATGCAGTAGTACCAGAGGCCTTTCGGTGTAGGCCTTTGGGTTTAGTCAACTTTTTCGCCCTTTCTTTGCTCATATTTTTTTTTGAGGGTCGGGGGGTATAATGCAGTAGCACCAAATTCCTTTATTCTAATGCCTCCCGGTAGTCAAAATTTCCTCAGGAATGCAAATCTGAAAGCAGAATTTAGAAAAGTGGCTTGCTTGCTGAGATATGACCAAAAGTTGGACTACCGACATTTTGGAACGCCTACCACCTCACGTGCAGCCATATCTCGGCAGTCAAGCCACTTTTCCAAATTCTGTTTTCATATTCAGATTTCTGAGGACATTTTGACTGCTAAGAGGTCTTAAAATAAAGGTTGTTCTTTCAAAAATGGGTACTTCTATTCAAAAATGTTATGAATGTGCCCTTTTTTAGTAAAATTAGTCAAGAGGTCGTTTTAGCTGACTGCAGCAATTTTATTTGCCTCAAATTTATGCATTGATGCGCTTCAAAGATTTGTCATTCACTGAATCTTCAGGCACTATTTTTGAAACTTATATGTCAAGATCCTTTCCATTGCGTTTGTTTGTACAAAATAATGCAAAAATTTCATTTGTTGTTCTTTTTTTCACAAAAATTAGATAATTCGACTCTACTGTGGTATAACCCTCTGCCCCAATCATTTTTTTTACCAAAGTGTGTTACAACCCCGCTATACCAATTCCTATACGCTAAAAACTGATGAAGAAGTTGTTTTCCACACATTTTCCTCTCAAAACATGAGTTTTTGAAAATTTACCTTAATAAACTCATAAATCAGCGAATTTTTCACTTAAAACCTTACTTATGGACATACTAAGCCTTAGACTTAGGGTAGACCACCCGTTTTATGCCTGAGTGTAGCACCTGGGGTCTAGGCTAGCCTAGTCTGGCCTATCCTAAGCCTAGGGTTTAGTTGTATGCCTGAGTGTAGCACCTGAAGTCTAGGCTAACCTAGACCCCAGGTGGGTATAGCGCAGTAGAGCCCAAATCCATAGCATCATATTGTGTATCTCACTTCAAGTACAGTCTAGTCATCTTTTATTAAAAATTTAAGCGCAACTCTGTTCACTTAGAGCCATTCTAATTGGATGCCAGTGTTTGAGCAATTTGTTTACATTTTCTTGTTGTACCTTATTGTGCTTTATAACAATTGTTAGACGATAAATTTAGTATTTGTGTTTTACATGAAGAGAAAAATTGTTTTTTTGTTCATTAATCACTCATTGCTGCTTGTATGAAGAGACAAGACATTTCGCCTCTTTGTGGGATGACTCGCAGCAAAAAAGGAGGAAAAATTGTGCTCTTTTTGGGAGAGCAAAGCAAACAGGAGGGTTAAAAGGCAATCGCTTGCAAGTGCAAGCACGAGAACTGGACACTCCATAGAATTGACCAAGTAGTGGAAATATGCAAAGTTGAAAAGGAAAGAGACATATCCTTCAATAGGCTATTACTGGAAACAAAACTGTTGAGGGACATCAACACACACACACTCTATGCAGCCAATCCAATGTGCAACCTTTTTTGAGATCCGGATTTTACTTACTTCAAAAAAAGATAATGAAATTAGTTGGCAGAGAAGTTTTCTCTCTTATTATCCACAGATGTCATCTTTCAGCCATTTTTCTATTGTTTCCTTGTAAATTAATTGCGATTTGGCTGGTTGTGGATTAGGTACAGTCGACGCTCGATTTAACTTCCTCATCTGCACAAGGGCTGCCTAAAGGGGATTCACAACCACAACTTTTTAGACGTCTTACCTTATTTTCAAGTAATAATTTAACCACTTAAACAATAATCTTGTGGTGCACAATTAGTTTGCGATGCAGTGGATTGTGGCTGTATTTTCCTGTTGACTGAGTCCTTCTGATCAACGAGTGGGCTTTGCCTCTCGGTTTAGAGCGCAATCTTTGGAATACTGTGTGTTTGTTGACTGTCTTTACTCCTTTGCTAGCTTCCCCATCTCCAGCCGCAGGCGGGTCATCTGCACAAGGGCTGCCTAAAGGGGATTCACAACTTTGAATTGTTCCTGACTGGCTTGAAGTGGCAGGAGCATCGGCAGGTTTTCTATTAGCCATACAACCATAACAACCACAGTCACAGCATCCACAATCACATCTACTGGATTATGTTTATGTTATGTTCAAGATCTTCTCTTTTCCTACAGAGTGGCCCTGTAGTTGTCCCTTTCCCTCCCTATACAGCTCTTCATCCCTTAAAAATGGTGAAAAATGCTTCTTATATGGTCAATGTACCTAGAAAACTAGGGGGGAGGCGGAGTATAAACGATTAGGAGAGGGAGTATCATACAGTAGTACAGTCAAACCTCGATATAACGAACTCCTAAGGACCAAGCAAAATGTTCGTTACATCGGCGGTTTCCTTGTATCCGGGGTTCGTTATATCGAGGTTTGACTGTGCAACGAACCCCTGAGGACCAGCCAAAATGTTCCTTATATCGAGGTTTGACTGTACCAGGGTTTTCTTCCCGAAGAGCCCTTCATAAAAAAGAGCCTCTATTTTTCCTTTCCCCTCCAAATACAGCCGTTCATTCTTGATCAATTCCTAAATCCATATATACCCTCAAAAAATGGTGTTTCCAGAAGGCATAGCACCACCTCATTTTTGGCTGGTGCCTTGTAAGCCATGTGGATGTGGAGAAGACGTCGACACAGGTTTTGCCACCTTCTACCACTCTCACCGACGCGATTATTCTCATGCCACTTTGTGCTGCTTTATTTGCTATGCCTCCCTCTACTGCTCATCAAGCCAGCTAATGCCTTTCTAAACAGTTTCTGTTGCAATAATTGCTGTTGCAGGAGTAGTTGTTGTTGTGAACCTGGCTGCTGTTGTTGTTTACCACCCAACCTCTGTTGCTGTGGCAATCAAGCATGTGGCGGCTTCGGCTCTTACTGCTGTTGTCCTCCAACAGCAAAATTTTTCAGTCCAGCAACCGGTCGCCCTCCATGTGGATCATGCTGTTGCCCTTGCTTCAACAACCTTCCGCCCGTGTTCAGTCTGCCTCTGGGAGGAATCTCAGCAGGTATTCCCACACAACTAGCACCGCCATTTCCTGGTCTACCCCCTCCTGTAGCTTCACCAGCTATTCCTGGCCTAGGCTCTTTGACATCTCTCTTGT
This sequence comes from Subanguina moxae, assembly GCA_000981365.1. Lineage (NCBI taxonomy): Eukaryota > Metazoa > Nematoda > Chromadorea > Rhabditida > Anguinidae > Subanguina > Subanguina moxae. The sequence goes on from BBSZ01013702.1 coordinate 27,474, forward strand.
GTGCTCCACCCTGCCCGTGTGGATGCTGTTGTGCTCCACCTGTGCTGGCGCCTCCTGCAGCTCCAGCCAGAGCACCTATTGTGCCTATACCGAGAATTTTGCAGCCGCCCCAACCTGCACCACAAAGTAAACGAAGTAAGTGGCCAATTTCTGCCTCCTTTTGTTAAAATGATGTATGACTCGTTTATCTTGTAACTAACTACCAATTTAGTCACAAACTCATTTGCGGCCTAGGTTAGTCGTGAACCACTAAACATAGGTGAAAGAAGCCATACACTGATTCACGGCTAACCTACACTGGCCTGTCGTAGATCTAAGTTGTAGGGCTAATTCTACATGCTGAGGCGTAGGTATACCATTCATAAGGTTGTTTTCTGTGTCTACCCAAGCAAGACATGGAAATGTTTGACTTTGCAAAATCTTTTTAACAAAGAAGTGTTCAGTTTGTGCGATTCCTGTGGCTCAGTGTCTAGTGCCGTGTCGTAGCCAAGCCTGTCAGCGCACTCAACCATGCTGTGACGACTGCTGTTGTGATGATGACTACGACGACGACTATGAAGATTTTCTAAGAAAAAAGAGAAGAAGAAGAAGAAAAAAGAGAAGGAAGAGGAATACTGAGCAAGAAGCTAAAGAAAAGGAAAAAATGTGCCTCAATTTGCTTAAAAAATCTAAAAGAGGTGATAATCATCCTCAAACAAGTGGCCAAACGTGTAGGAGAAAATGCACGGCAGAGCAAATGGCGAGGTAATTCTCAGACTTTTAGGCTAGCAACAGCCCTATTAATAATTTAGGTGTAAAGGCAAACGCCTCCTATTGGAAATAATCTGCAAGAAAATCAACAGCAAACTGTCTCAGCAGACTTTCTCTTAATTGGATGGTGTTTGACGATGTATTAGCATGCAAAAGGACCAGAATTCAGCATCCTATTCTTAGTGTGTTAACGCCCTTTAGACGGATGGCACATCGTTTGAAGGAGCATGCACCACGGGGGCTGAGCGCTTATTAAACAAAATACGAAAGAGATGAATATGTTTTTCGCCTTGGTCTGCTTTTTAAAGCATTTTATTGAGCAAACAGTTTTACTAATTCAGCCCTTACAACTAAGCCCTTGGCTTGGGGTAGGCCAGCCTCGGTAAGCTAGATCTCAGGTACTACACTCAGGAAGACAACTAAGCATTAGGCTAGGCCAGCCTAGGTTAACTGAGAACCCAGATACTACACTCAGGCATACAACTAAGCCTTAGGGTAGGACACCGCAGTTTAGCTCGAATCAGGCTGTATTTTGTTTAACCCAGCTTTAAGGTTTTGTAACTAACCCACCCAGGTCTACTCAAAGCAGAGGGAATAAGTGTAGCCTAATGTAGTAGGTGGACTCTCAAAATGCCATTTATAAGGCTGTTTACCTAAACCATCTAGACATAATATGGATATTTTCAAGATCGCAAGAACCAATTCTCTTACATACTTCCTGGTAGCCCTCAGTGCTTCCTTAAACGATGTGTCATACTACTAAAGGGAGTAAGCGTGCTCTTTTGAAAACATTGAAACAATCGGGTAGTTTCGATGTGATGATTAGAGACCGGATACATATGCCAGAAAGTCCAATCCACAGCTGGGTCCGACCATTTTTTTACCTGTGTCCCATCTCTCTAAGGCGAAAAATCGTGAGGATTCTGTATCTTTACGATTTTTTACCTTAGAGAGATTGACATCAAAATGAACAAAAGATGTCCAAAATTGAGGTAAAAATGGTATTCAATGGTTGGACCCAGCTGTGGATTGAACTTTTTGGCATACGAATCCGGTCTCTAGTGATGATCTATCAATTTTGAACAACCTTTGAACTACCATTTTCACATGGTAATAATAATTTTGGTTCTTATCAGTTATTTCTCAGCAACAATCAAAAACTTTCAGAAAAAAGGAATTTCTTTCTGGAGAAAATGTCTGGAAAAGAGTTTTTCGGGTACTTCTGCTGTTTGGTGGCGCACCCCAAAATCTCAATAATTTAAAAGTTTCTGTTTGAGACAAAGTTTTTTCGAGAAAAAAGACGCCCAAACTTTTGCACACACTTATTCAATGCTTCATTTTGCTGGCTACTACTATAAGGTGCGATTGCTGGTCGTGGTATGTGACAAGAACTGGAAACAGCCTCATCGAACGTCTTCCTGAAGGGTATCAACATCTCACCGTAAGTCACTCGATCAATTTAGTGGACTCTAAGACAGGAGCACGCACGCGATCTATTGAATCTATCTGGCAGAAGTATAAGCTATGACAGAAGAAAGAATTTGGCACTGCAAGAGCACCTTATGAAAGCTATGTATCTGACTTTGTTTGGAGGAGGAAATTTGGTGAGCACGTTGTTTTCTATCATTTGTGGTCGCAGATAGCTGAGCTTTATGTTGTTGAAGGTTGAAAGTTGTGTTAGCTTGATAGAAGTAAAGGTATTTGAAGCGAAATTATTTAAATTATTGAAATTCCGGCGTGCGCCACCAGACAGTGGCGTTGCTCCAAAGATGTGTTTGTGCACTTTTAAACATCACATTGAGAATTTTCACTTTTTGCTGGGACGTAGCTCATGAGCACTAAAGTTGAGAGACTTTTATTCTTTTTGTGTCGTGTGAATGTGTTGTAAATTTGGTAAACATTTACAAGATAATTTATTTCAATAAATTCATGTTTAACATATATTTAATTTGCCAAAAAAACCTCAGCTAGAGCACTGAATGGATTGGGAGTCATGGTGGGGTCAAGTCTATACACTTCAGCTGGTCATTGTTCTCACTTGCGACCAACAGCAGTAGTTGTGGTAGCAGCAGTAGTTGTGGTAGCAGCAGTACTAGTGGTCGTGGTAGCTGCACTGGTGGTTGTGGTAGCAGCAGTAGTTGTGGTTGAGGCAGCTGCACTGGTACTTGTGCCAGCAGCAGCGCTAGTGGTCGTGGAAGCAGTGGTAGTTGTGGGAGCTGTGCTACTGGTTGTGGTAGAAGGTGCAGTGGTGGTGGTGGTGGAACCTGCTACAGTGGTCGTCGATCCGGGGACTGTGGTGGTAGTTGAGCCTGCTGCAGTTGTGGTAGAGGGTGCAGTGGTGGTAGTAGAACCTGCTACAGTGGTAGTTGTGGGAGCTGCGCTACTGGTTGTGGTAGTTGAGCCTGCTGCAGTAGTGCTAGAAGGTGCAGTAGTGGTAGTAGAACCTGCTACAGTGGTAGTCGATCCGGCGATCGTGGTGGTGGTAGTTGAGCCTGCTGCAGTTGTGGTAGAAGGTGCAGTGGTGGTGGTGGTTGAGCCTGCTACAGTGGTAGTTGATCCGGGGTCTGTGGTGGTGGTGGTGGTTGAGCCTGCTACAGTGGTAGTTGATCCAGTTGTGGGTCCGACAGTCGAAGTGGTGGCAGGGGATGTGGTGCTGGTTGTGGCTGGTGCCCAGGTAGTAGAGATGCTTGGAGGTGGGTATATGCCTAAAACAAAAAATAAGCGAATAAAAAGGATAGCTCTTTAAATTACCGCATTTACTCTAATAAGCGGGCACCCCTAACACAATGCCACAAACAAACTTTCTTGAATGTAAGGGGTGCCCACCTATTAGAGTAAATACGGTAACCTGGTGGAGGAAGCTCGGGAGCATATGGATCAGGGTATTGGTTGTTGTTATTGCTGTTGCCTGGCATGTATGGTGGCTGGTACCCTTCACTGCCATGGTCACCTAAATAAATAGTTTACATTGGGTGTTTTTTTTATAAACTTAAGTACTAGGTGTATTTGGGAACATCGGAGCCTCATACTCTCCACTTTCTTCTTGGCCATAGCCGTATTGACGCTTGGCGCGGTATCCACCTCCATGTCCATACCCACCTCCATAGCTTGGGCCACCGCCATAGCCTCCGTATCCCTTGTGGCCGCCATAGCTGGGTTTTCCGTAACCTTTGCCGTAGCTGGGGGCTCCATAGCTTGCACCTCCATGGCTACCGTACTCTTTGTTGCCACCATAGCTGGGGCCTCCGTAACCCTTGTTGCCACCATAGCTAGGACCACTGCCATATCCACTTCCTCCCCCATAGCTCTTGTGGTTGCCGCCATAGCCTCCATATCCCTTGGGCCCACCGTAGCTAAAGGCTCCATAACCCTTGCTGCCACCATGACCGCCTCCATAGCTAGGTCCTGCATAGCTTTTGTGGCCTCCATAGCCACCGCCGTAGTTGTGCTCTCCATAGCTATGGTGTCCTCCGCCGTATCCTTTGTTGCCTGCATAACTGGGTTTTCCATAGCCATGGTGTTGGTGTCCATAGCCGCCTTTGCCACCATATCCGCCCATATTTCCATAGCCATGGTGCTGGTGTCCATAGCCGCCTTTGCCACCATATCCGCCCATATTTCCATAGCCATGGTGTTGGTGTCCATAGCTGCCTTTGCCACCATATCCACCCATATTTCCATAGCCATGGTGCTGGTGTCCATAGCCGCCTTTGCCACCATATCCGCCCATATTTCCATAGCCATGGTGTTGGTGTCCATAGCTGCCTTTGCCACCATATCCACCCATATTTCCATAGCCATGGTGCTGGTGTCCATAGCCGCCTTTGCCACCATATCCGCCCATATTTCCATAGCCATGGTGTTGGTGTCCATAGCTGCCTTTGCCACCATATCCACCCATATTTCCATAGCCATGGTGCTGGTGTCCATAGCCGCCTTTGCCACCATATCCGCCCATATTTCCATAGCCATGGTGTTGGTGTCCATAGCTGCCTTTGCCACCATATCCACCCATATTTCCATAGCCATGGTGCTGGTGTCCATAGCCGCCTTTGCCACCATATCCGCCCATATTTCCATAGCCATGGTGTTGGTGTCCATAGCTGCCTTTGCCACCATATCCACCCATATTTCCATAGCCATGGTGCTGGTGTCCATAGCCGCCTTTGCCACCATATCCGCCCATATTTCCATAGCCTTCATCACTGCCATATCCATTGTTGTTGCTGCCATAGCCATCATTGCCTCCTCCATAGCCTTTGTTGTGGGGTCTATAGCTGCCAGCACCGTAGCCTTTGTGTCCATGGTGTTTGGGACCGTAGTTGCCGCCATAGCTGTTGTGCTTGTATCCACCATAGGCTACTCCATAGCTCTTAGCTCCCTGATAGCCGTTATCATAGCCAGCAGCTCCATACTCATGACCGATGGCCGAAGAGCAAAGTGCTGCCAGGGCCACTAGGGCAAAAAGAGGGATCTGAAATTCACTAGATGTATCCATAGGACATTAAAAGACTCGACTTTTGGGCGTTCAAATGGCACCAAATGCATAGGAGCCTCAGCCTAAGCCTAAACGAAAACAGAAACCAACCATCTTGGTTGAGTTTGTGTAGCACGCTGCGATAGTTGAGATTGGCAGGAAGGCAAAACCAAATCCGGAATGAAGAAACCGAGGCGGTTCGCACCCCTTTATAGCCCAACATTTTTTCTCTCTCGCAGCGGATGACTAAATGTGGGAGGATTTTGCTGCTTGAATGAGGTGGCATTCTCGCAAGCAAACATGCCTTTCACAAGTGTAACGTGAATAAGCTGGCGTAAATGCAATTCTTTGACCTGGCACCCTCACTGCTGCTGATTGCCTTGCTTTATTCTTTAAACAAAGGAGGAATGACTGATCTTGTGCAGCCTTAACACCTTTCTTGTCTGCTCCTTTGTGTAGAAATATTAATAGACCAAGCAGCAACACTTGAATGGCTGAATGTGCAGTTGGAAATGTCAGAGGATAGAATGTTTTTGTGCTTTTTAGAACATAGTAATTCTCCTTGATTGTCCAAGCAGAGAATTTTATGGGCATGGAACAGCTGGCTATGGTTTTCCCTAAATTTTTGATGTTTCTTCGAATACTCAGGCTACTCGCTTATACCAGCAGCTTTGAAGGCCTGTATTGGGAGGGGAAGGGAATAAAATGGGAGGCCACTTTTGTGAAGATTACTTATCCACTCCTCTTACGGCACCAGGGCAAAAAGTGCCTCTAGATGCATTCTCTAATCAAGAGTATTGCTGGGATTCATCGCGTAGGTAAGTCTGTGCACCCATCTCTAACTCTCAAGCCCTTTTTGCACCCTTACGGAGGCGATGGGGCTTGCAGTTGAGATGCGCACATAGGAATACCTGGGACATACCATTTTTTTCTCTAATAAGGCCCCACCCTTTGATTTAGAATCGTGTTTTTGACCCACTTCTTGCAGATGACTCCCAGGAGATTTGCCAACCAAATTTTAGCTTATTATTTAAGCTACAATTTGAGTGGTAAATCTCCTGGGAGTCATCTGCAAAAAGCGAGTCAAGGGTTTGATCAAAGGGTTGAGTTGAGTAGCCCTTTTTACAAAGTGTCTCCATTCTTTTCCCTTCCCCTCCCAATACAGCCCTCTACTCCTTTGAGGGCTGGCCTCAACCCAATCCCTCAGCAACACCCATACAGCCCTCAAGCCCTGACAATAGTCTTTTTAGGGGGGTATAACCGAGTAGCGCCGAAAGTTTTTTTTTTTTGAGGTTTTCCAGTATTAGACAATTATCCGATGTATTAGTGGATCAAGAAGTGTGTGGACTTGATGGCTTTGAATATAGGGAGATTGATAGCATGTATTCTGCTGAAATCAATGGCTTTTGGTGCTCATTATGCTCATCCTCAAAGCCATCTTAGCAGCGAAGAAATATTTGAGAGAGAAGCGCAAACATTTTTCGGATTGAGGTGCTTTAAATAATCCAGTAGAGACAAAAATTGATTGTATCTAGTATTCTTTTGGTTCTGCTCATTAGCATTGTGCCCTTTGTGTTCATTTGCTGTGTTGTGGCTGCGTAAGTGCTTGCATTAAGGAGTCTTTTTTAAATATTATTTTGCAGGGCTCTTCATCTGATCCGACAGGCTAACAAGAGTCGAGTCACCAGAACAGTTCCCGCCAATGTCATCCCAAATGCTCGGCCTCCTCCATCCTATGCTTCTACTCAAGCTTTGTCTCGTTGAATTATCTTGCGTTTGTTTAAATAACTAAAAAAATTGTGACGCTATTGGGATATACCCTTCCCTCCTCTCAAATTATCATAACTACTTGGTTATATCCTCCTCTCCAAAACCAAGTTTTCTAAAAGTGTTTGTAAACTATTTTTGGGCAAAAATTTGGTCATAAAGAAAGTAGCTTAGAGGATAATAAGGGCTGAATTGGAAGGGGAAGGGAGTAATAGGAGGACACTAATTAGAAGAGCCATTCATCCGTCTCCCTCACTGAATCAGGGTAATTAGATGCATTCTTTGATCAAGAGTACTGCTCGGATCTCCTCACAAAGTGACCCCTTAATTGTCCCTTCCCCTCCCTTATAGAGCCCTTCATTCCTTAAATATTGTGAAAAAGATGCTTCTTATGTGGTCAATGTCTAGTAGGTTCATAATCCTAGTATTTCACACCGAGTAGCGTCAAGTTTTTTTTTTATTGCACTTTTTATTCTACTGATGTTTAATTCAAAATAAAAAAAATGTATTCAACAAGACAAATGCATGATAGTAGCACCTGGAGCACATTTGCTCAGCCATTCAATATATTTTTCATTCTCCATTCTTGACTTAGACGCTGTATAAACCGCTTCGAGGGATGAAGTGCTCCAAGTGGGGTCACTGTCTAAATAAAATTTACTTTAGGTACAGTCACCAAAATAAAGCGGTCACCCTGATGCCAGACATTCTCAAACTGTTCATTTCTAATCAGCAGACGGGTGTATTGTTCAGCCAGCAGCACTTGTCTGACCCCATGCTTCTCAATTATTTGGAAGATCCTTGACGGATTAGGATGAGTAGGTGGACTTTCAGAAAGGAGAAGTGTATAATTGGCGAGTGGAATGGCGAAAAGGGTGGTCAGGAAGAGGAGATCCTCCATGTCCACCACCGGCCAAATCACTGCTTCTGCGTTGCAGTCCAATCCATCTCTGGGCGTTAGACTTTTTGCTGAAGCATCCGACTTTTTGGAGCACCATCGATTCTTTTCGAACGTGCGGGAGAGCATCCTGGCCAGCAGGGCTATTTGGCTTACATTGTACGACTCAAAATGCCAGCGAGGACTGCCATCCTCACCTACCACTTGTTTGATAGTGTTGAAGAGTGTGTCCTCACTGTCCAGCCATTCGCACTTGCACTCCTCACTGGCCTCCATCATTAGGTTGGACCAGTGGTGATCCCGCTCGGGGACGAATGGCACCTGTATCAATGAATTCTTAAATTATTCCTTAAAAATTGTGATTTGCAGTAAGTCCAAGTCAAATCTCCATAGCTTAGCTCCATAAATCAAAATTTTGGATTAAAAAGTCGTGCGTCGAACATTGGAAATCAGAACATTTACGGTATTAATGGTCTTAGGTGAAGTCTAGGACTGGGTCCTTAAAATCCCGCATTCATACTCCAAACTCTAGAACCAAACCACAGAGTCAGACCCTAAAGAGTGACTCCAATAAGAAGGCATACCATAAACTCGGACCCAGGCCTCAAACCTCGACTATAAACCGAAAAGGGTGTGGAATCTGGGTCTAGTTATGGGACCTAGTTTAGCCATACTCCACAGTTTGAGTATGGTTTTAGGATTTGAGCTTAGTGCCTAATATCTTAGGGCCTCAGACGTCTTTTTTAAAGATAACTAAAAATACCTACTTCCAGTCCATAAAAAGGCCGTCTGTTGTAAATTTTGGTTGGAGGAGGGATGCCTGGATTGGATCCAGTGTGTCTTACTAGAAACACGCAATTCACTCTAAATTCCTAAAGAGGACAGCATCAAGGTAAATAACAATGTATTTAATGCAATCCTACAGAGCTAGCATGCAGAATTTCAATAGCCTCATCCAGCACCTTTTTTGTGGAATGCAACTCTTCGCCCATAAAGAAGCCATCCACAGTGATCACTAATTCGGCTGCGGACAGCTCTAGAATGCGTGCCAATTGCTCGGCATTTTGATTGACAGCAGCATTCTAAACACTTCATATAAACAACCATAAAAAAAGAGAAAGACTACCACAAAAGTCAGAACAGCCCCCACTTTGGCTACAGCCAGCACAGAAACCAGCAGCTGAACAACATTTGGCATGTAAACTAGCACGCATCTGCCTTTAGCACTCCCAATTTGATCTTTAGTAGACGGAGTGGAGCCTAATTTTTGTCGCAAAATGTTAGCACATTTGTCGACCACCACACTAATTGACTCCATCGTTAGTTGGGCATGGTCGGAGGTGTTGCCTCCATCGTAGTAATTGCCTTCCCTGTTAAAAATTTAATGTAGGGTTAGTTACAAAAAATAACCAGCAAGTTGGATTACTAAGAAAAGGTCAGCTTAGCCATATTGACGGTAGGAACCCAACTTGCCCCGGCTCCAACTCGCCTCGCCCAACCCGCTCCGGGGTCCAAAATGTTAGGCGAAATCCCAGGTACTACACCAGGCATGCAATTAAGTCTTAGGCTTAAGGTTTAGGACCGAGCTTAGGGTAGGCCAGAGTAGTTCAGGTTAGATCCCAGGTACTACACCATGGCCCAAACCCTGATGCCTACACCATGGCCCAAACCCTGATGCCTACACCATGGCCCAAACCCTGATGCCTACACCATGGCCCAAACCCTGATGGAATACTGAATATACATTTTGGGATCTTGGGCCTGACTGAAATAGAGAGCATATATAAAAATCTGAGAAATTTAAAGTGTTGGGTTTGAGAATACATAGCGGAGGGCAAAGAACGCTTTTGGTGTTGTTGCTTTATTCTTCGATCAGTCAGACACTTTCCTCCCACAAGGGAGAGGACGGGCTGTTCGCGCAAGCATGTGCTTTAGTGAACGCCGCCACTCACACCATAATCATTGGTCCTAGCGCTGAAATCCTAGCGGCTGGCGCCTACCTCTTAGTTTTATTGGTGCCAGCGCCGAGCGGCACCTTGTAAATTTTTTTTAGAAGCATACCACAAAAATTTGTAAGCACTTCTTTTCTGATTCGACTCATCCTCTTGTTGCTTTTCCAACACCAAGTCCAGACAGTCATAACACAAGTTCATTTGGTAGTTGCCATTCTAAACCAAAGTATTGTTCTGTCTCCTACTCTGAATAGGTAACCTTTAGAGAAGGCACGCCACACTTATCCAGAGTAAAAGAGAATTGTGAAGGGTCTCCTTTCCAGTTGAACTGCTTCAAACACTCAATCCACTGAATATGGTCCGACTTTTGACCGGACAAGCTGGTCAACAAGTTCCTATACTCATTGGGTGTATCGCTGCAAATTGTGGAAGACGGACTGGAGCAGTGATGGTTGGGAGAAGTTGGTTCAGTTTCCTCGCCCACAACACTGATCACTGAGGAGGTGAGGTGAGTGCTGGTGGTTATAATCGAGGTTGTGAATGATTTTAGACTGGTCGAGGAACCAGTCAGAGCGTCCAACACTTTCTTGGAGGTGATCGACATTTTGAAGAGTTGCAATATTATTATTTAGAGCAAGAATTCAGTTCGAGTGAGAAAAAGGGCAACATTTGGATGGTGGATGTGTTGGGATGGTTGAGCAAAACAAAGTGTTGCTAATTATAGCCTCAATAGATACGAGGCACACAATATTTTAAGACATCAAATGTATGATTGGCTTTGCGAAAGACGCAAAACTGGGCTAATAAGTTGACTTTGTTGATTTTGTATGCGGTGGAGATGAATATGTTGGGCAGGGATTACTAGGGCTGTTTTATGCCCAGTCCAGCCATTTTAGCTGTGCTTGAAATATAAGGTTTTTGGCACCACTGTATTAAACCAACCCTCTCCCCCTCCAACCCTACAAAAGTACTTGGTTTTCTAGGTACATTGACCATATAAGAAGCATTTTTGACCACTTTTAAAGGGATTAAGGGCCGTATAAGGGAGGAGGAGGGAGAATTAAGACCCCACTTTGTAAAAAGGGCTACTCTACCCTATTTTATTGGGATTAAGGAGTGTATAAGGGAGGGGAAGGGACAATTAATTGAGAGTGTGAGAAGCGCATACAGACTTATCTGCGAGATGAATCCGAGCAATACTCATGAGAAAAAAAAGCATCTAGAGGCACTTTTCGCCCTAGTCCACCAGGGGAAACGGGTGCATAACCTCTACAAAGAGCAGGGTATTATTATAATTTATCTGAAAACATTCTATCAAAAGCAACTCCGAAAAATAATCTGCCCCAGCGAATATACAAGTATCACATATCTTGACAATCTTCCTATCAAAACTTCATTCTCCTCTGTAAACTGGATCTCTTTTCTCGGCAAAGGCAGCCAGTCCCTCTAGTCTGTCCTTGGTAGGCAATGTTTGAGCATAGCACTGCTGTTCAATAGCCATTGCACTGTTCAACTCTACTTGAGATCCCTGATTAATAGCTATTTTGGCTAGGCGAATTGCCAACGGTCCTTTCTTTAAGATTTCTTTAGCAATCTCCAGGGCTTTGCCGAATGGGTCCTCATCCACATGGTTGACTATGCCCAAGTTTTCAGCTTCTTTGCCGGAGAGAACCCTTCCAGTCATGATCAACTCCTTGGCTTTGGCTATTCCTACAAGACGAGGAAGTCTTTGTGTGCCTCCAGCACCTGGAATAATTGCCCAGCGAGTCTCTGGCAACCCTACAAGTTGAGCATTAAAATATTCTTAGACTCAGAGATGCAATACCTACCCAGCTTGGATTTTGGAGCTAAAAACTGGAGTAATAGAGTAAGAGCCGAGATTTTTCCAACTTACAAGCCACCCGTATATCACAAGCCAGTGCCATTTCCAGCCCTCCTCCGAGTGCATGCCCATCAATTGCGGCAATCACCGGCACTGGTAGATTAGACAAATCATTCATAAGGTTGCGCAGAGTGTCGGAATAAGCACGAACTTCTTCTTGACTAAATCCTTTACGTTCTTTCAGATCGGCACCTAAAGTTTCTTTTAGCTTTATTTATTAGAATGTTTGACTAAGTTTACCTATTCCCCCAGCACTTGAAAATAATCTACTAACAATACTTATGCTCAATTACCTATGTGGCACTCCATGCAGAAGCCCTCAAGATCATGAGATGAACCATTATTAAAAGCACCTGCTCTAATATAAGCCCTTCCCACCCACTCCCAAGAGAAAAAGCAAACAAGCCGAAAGAAAAATAGAACCTGCACAAAACACTCCTGCAACATTACTTCTGAGGATAAGCACACGTAGATGCCGATCAAATTTTAGATCGTCAACAAACCGCCTCAGCTAAATAAAAGTGTTTTAAGAGGAAAGTTTAAGAGGAAGCAGTAACCGTGCTAAGAAGTTCCCTCGAAATAGCATTTTTACTCTTCGGATTGTCCAACTGACCAACAACAACCCCTGAAAAGAACACAAAAATGAGACCATACACCTTCTAAACCATCAATTTATCATCTTCTGGTGCAACAGCTCACCTGCATATTCTCCTCCCTGTTTCTCCACCTTAAATGGCAATTCCACACCTGGACTACATGCCATTGTTGAGGTCATAGACAACATCCGTCTCGGTTCACCACATTCCTGTTTTTTAGCAGAAATTAGACGGATACTAGGTGAAGAGGACAGCTGTGCATTCTGTAGAAGAATACTGCTCGCTGGAGCCAATATTTTTCGCATGTTTTTTGGTTGTGAAGAAGAAGAAGATGGCCTTAGTATAACAATACCAGAAAATTTAATGTTCAATTGGGCTCCATTTTGGCGTTGGATATGCAACGCCACTTGGCTAATTTCCAGTCTGCTGTTTCCTCTCTCTTTTTTTATCTATTTCTGCTCAGCTTCAGCAACTCGACGTGTTCCTCTGCCGTCTTGGTTTTGCTCATATTGAGTGAGTAGAATAGGATAACCAAACTTTAGCAACAATATGGTCTATGTCAATAAGGGTGGGTTTTTTTTTTTTTCTCTTAAGGTGGTGCCATAACATATTCACACAACATTCTATTCACACATGAATGGGGTCAATTTTAAGCCGAAACATGATTTGGTTGGCCATAAAGTTTGAGTGTTTAAGTGTTTGTGTGTGGAAAAGTTTTTTTTTGAAGGGAATGGAATTGAGGGAGTCGATGATAGGCCGCAAAAATTCAGATTTCAGATGGTGAAGTCGGAGGCAAAAAGCCTTTCTCCGTAACAGAAACCTTGTGGAACGTGATCTTCTTTGTAATTTTCTTGTAAGTTTACATCTAAAATAATCTTTTAAACCTAGAATTTAATGCATTCACTTGCAGTTTCCGTGCCCTACTAGCACCTTTATTAGGCCAACAAACACAGTATGATCCTGACTCTCAAGCCCGTTTCCGAGCAACACTTCGCGGCAATACAGGTGGCGGAGGTGGGGCTGGAGGCCTAGGTCGCCCACAAGGTCTTTTTTTGTTGGCTTTATGCACTCGTCTTTTTCTATAACTCGTCTTTCGATAGTCGAAATTGGTATCAAATTGGTTGAGAAGTATGGGTCCGAGGGTAAGGGTACAAAGGTAAGGATCCAGGGGCAAGGATCCAAAGGTAAGGATCCAGGGCTAAGGGTTCAGGGGTAGGGGTCCAGAAGTAAGGATCCAGAGGTAAGGTTCCAAGGGTATGGGTCCAGGCGTAAAGATCCAGGGGTAAGGGCCCAAAAGTAAGGATCCAGAGGTAAGGATCCAGGCGTAAGGATCCAGGGGTATGGGCCCAAAAGTAAGGATCCAGAGGTAAGAATACAAAGGTAAGGATCCAGGGGCATGGGTCCAGGGGTAAGGGTTTAGGGTTGAGGGTCCAATGGTATAAAGAGTATATTTTTCTATTCATTGGGCTCCTTCGTCCTATTCATTAAAATATTTATTAATTTTTTTTACAATCTATATTTTTAGGAGGCCCTCGAAGACCAATTGGACGCTTGAACACATCTGGTCCAAGCTCTATGCCAAGCTGTCCCTCAGGTGGATGCTGCCGATAAAAGTATGCTCAGTGTCATTTATTTTTTAATCTTGTCATTTCACTGAATCTTTATTTGTTTTGATGACGGTATTGTGATGACCAATAATTAGTGAACATAAACATTTTTGTGCAGAATTATCTTTTGCAGTTAAGTGTAGAGAAGTGACATTTAAAAATATACCACTGATCCGATAATTAGTCAGATGAGGCAAAAGATGGATCATTATATCTGTTTGAATCATTCGATGTACACCCATTGAATCACTCTCGGGAATATGATGACAGTCGAACTGAAGCGACCAATCGAAGTCTCCAGAGTGGGTAAAGAACGCTTACGAGCAATCAAAAATGGAGAAAAAACTCTGGAAAACTTCGTTGAGATGTTAGTTCCAAGCGCATGGAGAGTCGGCGGTTCGAAGCGTAGGAAACGGATGGACCGTACCGTGCACTATATCAGAAGCAGTCAATCTAAAAGCCGTGTTTCGTGCCTCTTCTCCAAAGCTAAGTTCATGAGTTTCGAGCTCCTAGCAAGATCTAATCAAACATGTATATTTAACCATATCTAGCATCAGATAAAAGATTTTAAATCTCCCACCCATATTCTTGGCACATTCGAATGGTCATTTTTATTTGAAATACCCTAGCAGCTCCATATTCAGCTTTTTTGTCTACAACAGAATGGTCAAAGATCAGGAGCCAAAAGAACCGCAAAAAGAAATCAGAGATGCCCTCGGCTTTGACGACAGTTTTCGCAATCCGACCGTTGGCAGTGAATTTTTCAAGGTAAACAAATGAAAAAGAGGGTACTGTCCAGGGTACTGTCTCCCCAGGGTACTCTCTCCTGAGGTACTGTCTTCCCAGGGTACTCTCTCCTGAAGTAGTCTCCCCAGGGTACTCTTCCCAGGGTACTGTCTCCCCAGGATCACGATTTTTTAAAACAAAATAACCAACAAATTTTCACCTCAAATACAGCTTCAAATAATTTTACTAATTATTTTAGCGCAAGGACCGCAGCAGACCCTATGATAGCCAAGAAGTATGGTATTGAAATAAGAAGACGTTCTCGGCGTTACTAGAGAATATCCTCAAAAAAGTTTTTTAAACTGTTTAAAAAATGGGCTTTAACCATTCTTAAGCAATTGTTGTACGTTTAATATACGTTCAAACCCATTTTATACAGTCGACGCTCGATTTAACGCACGACTTTTTAGAAAAATGACACCATTAAATCGAGAGTTGCATTTTTTAAAGGCGTTGTCTAAAAGCGACCGACAAATTAAGAATCCTTACAATTATACGCTAATAGCATCAGCTTTTCTATAATCCTCTTTCTCAATATTTAGGCGGTTGGTGTGCGATGTCTGAGCTGGAGTAGAAACGGGACATATCTGGCCTGTGGAGCTGACAATCGTGTAATTTCAATTGGAACAGTCGACCCACGATCTACTCGCCTGGTCTCTTTTGCTAATTGTTAATCACGTGTGACTAGTTTTACCATATTTGTCTTCAGAAGCAAACCGTTGTGATAAGCGATCATGATGACGGTGTGGAAGCGGTGGAGTTCTCCAAACATGGTAATTTTTATTTACTAAATATTGTCAATTGGTTATACATACACGACGAAATGTAAATAAGCAAAATCGGGCCCAAACTCTGAATTTTAAAATTTCAGATAATATGTACTCCATCTGACGTCTAAACCGTAACAGAGAACTAAAAATTTATTTAATGTAATCTTATATCGAAGATCGATCGTGGGCCCTGTGGCCTAATGGAGAAGGCGCCGGCCTCCGACATGAATGAAGTTAGCCGGAAATGGTGGTTCGAGTCCGCCCAGGGTCGTTCGCATTTTTTTCATATATTTGGATGCCATGTATTAATTTAAAACGGAATTTTTGCGTCTTCTGTATTTAATGCCTTTTTGCCGTCTATTATTTATATTGTTTAAGAAAAAATCGGCGTTATTAGGATATAGTCAGAATTTATAGCCCCAATCATAGCTATTAAAAGGTATGTACTTTAGACGAAAATCTCTTGGCTTCTTGTTCCAGCGACAAAACGGTGAGAATTTTTGATGTCCGAGCTCCCAAATCGGGCACTAAGATTGTGACTAAAGGTGAGCTTTGTAGACACAAATTCTTTCACACAAAAAGCTGTTGAAACTGTCTTTAGAGTCAAACTTGTTCTTGTCTTGGTCTAATTGCGATAATTTCATCACCTATGGTAAGGGTTTGGCTTTGTGTTACACAAAAGCAAAGGTATTTGGAGGTTGGTTTGCAGGAGACAAGGGTGACACAATCAGCCTTCTGGAGATAAGAACTAACAAAGTGTTGGAGTCGGTCACCTTCAAG
The DNA here is from genome assembly GCA_000981365.1 of Subanguina moxae. NCBI lineage: Eukaryota > Metazoa > Nematoda > Chromadorea > Rhabditida > Anguinidae > Subanguina > Subanguina moxae. The sequence goes on from BBSZ01013702.1 coordinate 43,739, forward strand.
GAGGAGATTAATGCAAGTTTCTTGAAGCTGCAAAATAAGGGTTAAGTTTTCTCTTAACTGCAGGAATTCATAGTTCATCCCAATGGAGAACTGCTGTTTCTAACGACTGACCATGGAAAGCTGGAGATTATAAGGTCGATCACGGGCTCTACATAAATTTTAAAGAAGGTTATTTTAGCTTGCCAAAGCTCAAAAGAGTCCGAACAATTCAAGGTTGGTTTGTGCTCGACACTTGAACCATTTTTGGGTACTACTGTATTATTATCCCCCACCCAAGTAATATGCGCCCTTTCTTACAAATAATATAACTAACTACCCATCCCCCCTTCGAAGTACTTTGGTTGAAGGCTAGTCTAGGAGCGCCTACCCTGTGTAGCGTGTGCGGAAGGGCCCGCAGTCTCACATTCCGTTACAAAATTGAATTTGATTCCTGTTGCTCCTTTTGCGTTGCTCTTTTTACCTAAGCCCATGCAAAAAAATCCACTAGAGATTACCTTCTATTGTAAAAACCAGTGGTATAAGATTTGTCAACTCTTTCAGCACACCCACAACTGTCTTCTTGCTTGAGGTAATCACTGTAAAAGATTTTGCAAGTCAGTCTATTAGTTTATTTCAAGCATTGCAATGTCACCAAACGAGTGCTATTTGACTATTGGAGGTTCTGATGTGAGTGACTTGATACATATGTATATATTTGATCCACGTGATATAGGCTTGCTCTTCAATCTGGGACTTGCGGGACATGATTTGTATTAACACCATCACTAGGTAGCTTTTTAAATACATTTGTTGACTCTACTGTATTATACCCCCCCTAAATGTAACTGGCATCCCTCTAACCTATTTTAATGCCCTAAAAACGGTAAAGCGAGTCGTTTTGGCCCAGCCATTTGCGGTTAAGGCAGATTTTTGTACGACCCATTTGTGCAAATTTTCCACCCTGTTTTTGCCCTCTTACCATGCTTTTCTCACTGGACTATGTCAAAAAAGATCGGAAATGCATTTATTTCTCCAGTATCTTGCTCGGATTCATCTCACAGATCTCTAGCTCTCAAGCCTCCTTACGGGGGTGGGGGTTATAATACAGTAGTACCCATTTGTTGAGCTTCATGTACGCTTGGTTTAAGACTGGACTACCCTGTACGCACTGTTTCCTACAGTCATTGCGGCAACTTGATTGCCAGTGGCAGTGAAGATCGAGTCATTGACATTGCCTGGACAACGACTGGAGAAAAGTAAGTGGAGAGAATTAACTGGCACAGGGTGGCGAGTTTGCCACTTTTTTTAACTTTTTTTAATGTCATAATAACATTTTGTGTGGTTTAGAGTGGCTGAAGTGCCCATCCAGTCTGAATGCTTCGATGTTGCTTGGAACCCTCACCTCTATTTACTGGCTTATGCAACTGGGACAAGTGCTGATGGACTGAGGGAACGGGACAGAGGGGATGCGTCAACTGTCAGGGTCTTTGGCTATAGTTCCTAGTGATGTTGTGAAATTTGATGTTGTTCCCAAATAAATTGAATTCCACTATATTTAATCTTACCATATACAAACAAAATATCCAAAACAAAGAGGCATTGGCGAATATCATTGCAGGCAAAAGCGAATAAAAGGTAAGGAACTCAGCAAAATACCAATGAAAAAATAGCCGAATCACATGGAGGAAGAGGAATGTGCCATATATGGCAGTTGCCTTTTGAGGGATTTGGACACATAGTTAGCTAGCAATTGTGGCCGGAGCTTATTATATCGGCCCTTGTCGAGTCATCTCGTGGTGGTGCTTTAGCACCAGTAACGCACAGAATTTAGGTAGAAGAAATTTAGTTGTGACTTAGTTCAAGGCAAAAGAAGTTGATTTTTAGTCAAAAATGACTTCCAACCATCTAAAAACATATTTTCTGTACATTTCTGATGCTAGCTGGTGTTTCTGGTGACTTGACTAGAGTCGGTATAAGGAGCTTTAGCCAGAATTGCTTAGAAAGCTACCACAAAAACCTCAACAATTTCTTTTTCAGTAAGAAGAGTTGGCTCAAGAAAAAAGTTGGCCCTACTAAAGAAGCGTCGGGTATCTTTTGCCTTGGTCCCGCTTAGGGTAGGTTCTGCCTAGGTTAGCCAAGACCCCAGGTACTACACCTAGGCATACAACTAAGCCTTTTAGACTTTCCAAAAAATTTTTCAAAAAATCAAAAGGGCAGAACCTAGGCAAAAAAAAACCGGACCGCTTCTTTAGTAGAACCGAGAAGTTGGTGAGCCATTAAATTACCCATTTGCATAGAATTGCCCCAGAAGAGAGTAAAATCAATGTATGGCCAGAATAATATGACAGAAAGAGAAGGAACATGTGGATTACCAATAAGAATTCAAAAAGGTTACATTAAGGCGGGATGATTGCTTACTGCTTTTCTCTCTAAACAGCCAGAACTGCTGGATGTTGAGATGGAGAAGTTTGACTCTTCACTGGTTTCCTCCTCTGTAAACTCCATGCAAGCACCCGCCAACTCGTCCAGCCAAAAGTCTGCCCTTCTGCCTTGGTAATTTGGTTGCATAGTTAGTTGCAGGTCCAGTTGAAAGTATTTGTAGGTGTCTTCCACACTAATTTTCTGCCACTTTTGCTCATCTTTGCTTCCACCGTTGGGATTGCTAACATTAAAGATTTTAGAGTAAAAAAAAATTTAGTGCTTGAATAATTTATAGATCCACTCATACTCTCGAATCACATAAACTATACAACTAAACTATGCATACAACTAAGCCTTAGGCTTGGGGTAGACCAGCCTAGGTTAGCCGAGACCCAGCGCATACCTTTCTTTATGTCTTAAGCTTTAAAAAGAGATACCCAAATTTGGCGAAATTGGTCCACAGACTAGTTAAATTGTACAGCATGCACAAGTCGTCGTAGTTGGGACGGAATTTGGAGTAGAGACCTTTACCCATCAGGTATCGCAGGTCATGGCAATGAGTAGCGGCTGAAAATTAATCTGGTACAAAAAGTTTAAAAGAGGTTACTGGGATACCGAAATTTATACCATATATTCTCCCTTCATACCACCCCGACTCTTTCATCACAATGGTGGGTGGTCAACAATGTTTTACAACTCAACCACTCGACAACTCAATGCTGAACTCACCTAGAAAAGGCATCCTAAAAGCGAAGAAGCCAAATCCGTCTGGATTGAAATACGTCATGTTATAGAGATAGACGTCATGTCCAGCTGCTACCATCTCTTGGCAATACTGTTGTGTGCAGTTATTCATCAAAATGTCGCTATATAACTAAAAAAAACTTGGCCATCACATCCAAGTTGTAAATTAATTAGGCAAATTTATACCCTGAGAAAGGACCTAGCCACTTGCTCTTTGTCTGACAAGTCGACTCCACCTATGTACAAGTGCTCGGCCCGTTTTCGCCAGTTCAGATAGTTGGGTATGTGAGAAGGGACATGAAGCTGTATAAACTTCTTGATGGACGTCATGTCAGCCTGTGATCTACCTAGCGCATCTACAAATGGTTTGTGTATAAGGTTTTCAGAGGCTCTCCCATCTTGACTTTTACAAAGACTCACGAAATAGCAAGGCTTCACAGTCGGCTGTTCCAATAATAGCACTAATTTTGGGTGATCTCTTCCTGAGCTCCTCCAAAGGCAAGGGTATGAGATCTCCATCTACCACTGGACAAAACTCCAACCCATTCTTGTCTCTGTTGAAAGCGCTCTTGCCTACCAAAGGAGCCCTTAGTGTGTTAGGAGGCTGTTGTTTGAGAAATTTTAGAAGGTTAGAAGTGTCCGAATCTTCTGCCGTCCAACCAAGTTTCCTAGCTACCGCTATAGCTGCTTTCAGTGTGCGTTGTGGTTTGACCAAAGCCCAGTCGGAGCACGCATTCCCACCCATTAGAATAACTCGTTGGAAAAGGCCTGGAAAGTGGGTAAAAGTTGCTGAATAGTAGGCTTTTGTAACCTGTTAGCAAACATAAGTATTTGTCAAACCTTTGCTGTAGGGCGAAAGGCTCAATAAGTCTACTGAGGCAGCACCTGCACTCTGTCCAAAAGCAGTGATATTGTTTGGGTCTCCTAAATGGTATATTCTTACGAATGGCATGCCATTGTGCCCTTTGTATCACATTAAAGGCTCAATTAAAACTTAGTTAGTGCCTAATGGGGCACTTATGCCGTTTATGCCCCTTTTTTGCGGTACGTGACAAAATTACGCCGCGCCGAAACATCGCCGCTGATAAAACACCGCCGGCCATAACATCGCCAAATGTCTTTAAAGTATTGTGTATTGGGGAATCAACAAAAAGGTTTTTTGAGTCCACTTTTTTTATTTTACAGACAATAACCTGTAAAAAGACTAAGAATAGATGCAGTCAGTAAAAATAACATGAATAATATATAACAACAATAATAATAATAATATCAATAAAATATTTTCAAAAGAGAAAAGCCTTCTCTAACCATCGCTGTTTCTTCTCAAACCCAGCACTTTGAACTTGTTTCATTTGTATATATACTTCGCATTCCAACATTCTTCGCTATCATTTTTTTGATAGCAGGTTTTTGTTTTAGGGGGAGGGTTTAAGGGTCTCTGGTGAGTGGTAATTTTATAGCGGTCATACGCTCTCAGCGAAGTAAGCAATTAATTGGAAATCCAACCAAGATGTATACAGCCCAGCAGCTCTGAGCCACTAGCCCCTGGTTTGAGAAGACACCGCAAGGGCTAGAGAAAATTTTTCCTTTGCATCATATAATATTTGAGAAAAAACCGGGTTTAATTGGTTTGCATCAAATAAATGGAGGTACCTTCGAACCCTCCGATGGGGCAAAGGCGGTACGTGCCCTAGGATACCATGTAGCTTATGTATTTTGATTAAACCATTTTGTATGACTAATTTTACCTCCAAACTCGCAAATATTGTTCTTTATCCACTTGAATGCTTCCAACTGGTCCCATAGCCCGAAATTGCCAGGGCATTGCTCATCTCCAGTTGAGAGAAAGCCCAACAAGCCCAAGCGGTATTGCACAACGCACACAACCACGTCATACATGCACAAGTTTCTGCAGCCATATAGGCAAATTAGTAGTTTACACCTTACAACCACAAACAAACACTACTGGCAAATATTCCAATCGCCGTAGTTGGCCGCACTGTGGATGAGGAAGCCCCCACCATGCACAAACACCATGACTGGTCGACCAGTTGGCTATAAACGAGCATTCAAGTTAGGTTTAATGTAAATATGCGACTCTTAACATATACAGGGTGCAGGTACCAAGTTAAAATGGAATTTTTCTGTCTATGTAGGCTTGTCGGTTCGGTTACCTGTTTTTGGTTAATTAGGACCAAAACCCGGTTGGTTCGGCTACATGACAAACCTATTTCTGTATCAAATCTTGTGCCGCACCCTGTATTTATGAGTTCCACTGTAAGAATTTGAATTCTCTGACAGCAAATGCCTTACAAATTGTTGAGAAGACCACTTTGGAAGGAATATGTTTAGGCTGAGACAGTGCCTCTCAGTTTGTGCTATAGGTGTGATGTATTTGTCCCAAATCATATCATCTTGAATGGCTCTTTTTCCAAACTTGGTGCAATCCATTTCTCCCTCCCATGGCTCCAAAGATTTGGGTTTCTAAATTAAATATGGCTTCTAAGTCGGTTGAAGGGACAACACAAAACTTTTGGTATGTTTTGTTGACTTGGTCTTGTATAAGCTAAGATGGATAATCAGACATTTGTGATATTGGCGCCAAAAAGAGCAACATGATTAAAAAAGGAGGTCCCAAGGCTCTATGTTGTATCGAGGTTTGGCTGCAGTGGCACTCCAAGCCCCATTCCCAAGCCTACCAATATACAATCATAGTTGGAATATTTACAGAATGTTTGAGTTTATTCGAGTATATGCTAATCTTTACCTGAAATCTCTCCTCATATGCACCATTTCTAGCATATGGAACACCCAAGAAAGCGTTAACTTCTCGGCCACTCTCAAAACGATAGGTCTTGCCTCTAATCAAGCCGGCCTTAGTGCTAGCCACACAACCGGTGGTCACTTGGTAGTCGCGGAACCAGAACGAGTTGGAAACTGCCCCACCCATTAATTGTGCACAAAGAGCGCTTTTTTACGCCAATCACTTTGTGCAAAATGATAGTTGTGAGAAGGAAGTGCTGAAAAAAACTGATAAGTTATCAGGGTCAAGATAATTATGGACACTTTTTTTTTAATAAGTTACGCTTCTTCTCAATCTTTTGGCCAATAAGGCATTGGCTGGGAAAGAAACGATATTTTTTGATGAAAAATGTTATAAGTATGACGAGAATACCTTCAAAACTTAAAAAAAATCACAACCAATTAAAAAGTTGGTACTACTGCATTATTTGATGTCTCAGGTATGCATGTGCGCATCTCAACTCCAAGCCTCCAAGTCCTTATAAACTTTCCGGAAGAGGTGGGATATAATCTAGTGCAGTAAAAAAAGTCTCTAAACTAACATAAATACTGTATTTTCTCTAATAATGCCTCATGGGTTCCTATATTCCAACCCTTCTCGGGACATGGGGCCTTATTAGAGAGTGGGGTTTTATTGGAGAGGGAGGTCTTACTTTTTCAGCCTGTCAGAGTTGATGGCTGGACATTGAGTAAGAAGAGACAGATATCAATTTTCAAGATGTCAAAGGTGATGGTTTGTCAATCTTTGATCTTATAAATTGTGGTGTGAAATAAGAGCCTGTGTTTGGATATGGTCATTTATTTTTCCAGTCTCTCGAGAATTGGGCGGATATTAGAGAGTGGGGCTTTATTAGAAATCGGGGTCTTATTTTTCAACCCTTCTCAGGACAACTACACCTTGGAAACAAAGATAAAAAATGTTGAAAAAGAGCTGAGATAAACAAGAATTTGACAGCATAAATGACTTATTACATCTACAGCACATAAAGTAGCCTGACCAAAATCTGCCAAAACTAAGATTGTAGAGAGGGTGAGACTTTTTCAACTTTTTCTATTCTGCCGTGCACAATCTTCGAAGAAAGTGTAACAAAACGTTACACTACCTATAGTATTTTGCAAGTAAATCATCAATTGCCTGCATTTCTTGTAAACAGGGACATAGAACTGCAAAATTGTTTTGATGTAACGGGTGTTGCCACTGAATCAAGGTTTGACTGCAAAGGACTGGTTCAGGACCAAACCAGTCCAAGGTGCAGCAGTTCGCAAAAAATTAAGGCAGGGTCACCCCGTACGGTCAAGCCTATGTTTAGCTATCCCTACGCAATATCACCATCATTATAACTCCCTGATTTCTACAAGGGAAGCATTATAGCCAGGTTCAAAGTGTGTGTAAAGGATCGACTCAAACTTTTTTAATGCGTGGCAATGAAAAGGGAGAGAAGGACAGGATACCTTATATAACCTCTATTAATCCTCCCCCCTCTCTCGTCACAACGGTCGGTGGTCAACGACTTTTTACAGCTCAACCACCCGACAATTGGGTACTGACACCAAAAAGTCTATAAAATATAGGATTTTTATTAAAAAATTTAAGAAAAAACTTAAGAGGTGCACCAAAAGGTGTAGCCGTACACCGGCTTTTTAAGCATATCCCCACCGCCAAATTTCTAACCATTACTTGTTGTTTCCACTAGAAATTTGTCTACTGTTAGTATAAAAAAAACATCATAGTCCCACTCTGTACCTTTGACGAGCAACATTAACCAAAAGTTAAAAATCAGAAAAAGGACGCAAACATCCAAGGCCAACACCAAAGACAGAGAAGAGGGCCAGAATTTTTTTGTCTAAAATATTTATGGTTCTATTTGAATCAAGGGTCTTTCTTTCTTGCAAATGCTTCTATTAATTTTTGGTGCATAAAAAAAGCTATTTGTTAAAGCCCAATGACAAACTATTAGGTAGCTGAGTAGAGTGGAAAAGGTAAACAAAATGCTGTTGGAATGGCGTGGACAGTAGAGTGGTTATATGAAAGGTGTTTCAGAGGTATGTATGCTCTTAAAATAAGATTGCCGCAGCAGAAATAATTTAATTCACCAACCAGTATCCTTTCCAAGAAGAGGATGCTATTGTTTATACCACCGAAAACAACTCTGCCTCTGCAATCCAACTGTGCAACCAGTTTAGCACCAGACAGCTGGATCAACACACAATCATCTGCTTTGATAGCTGCTCACTCCGGTTCAACGTACCAGCCAAGGAGCCTTCCAAGAATGGGAGCGAACAGCTACTTCCGCTGCCCCCCAAAAAGGAGTAAAAGGTGGTGGAAGATAAGAAAGGAACTTTTGCAAAAATGAAAATTGTTTTGTCTTGAAAGGAACTCATTTATAAGTGCTATATTATGGTCTTATGTTTATTTGAAGCAGCGCTTGGCCTTGTGTTTTTTGTTCCTTTACTCTTTGAGAATTGGTTTTTAAGTGAAAGTAGTTTGTTTTATTCTTGTGACTTGTTGCAGCTGTGAATGGCATTGTTATGTTTATTAACTTCTAGATTGAACCTTGTTAGGAGCCTCTTTCCTGTCTGTTCTGGTCACATAGGAAAGACTTGCTCAATAATTGATGTTGGAAGGAGCATTATAAAAAGTGGAAACGACCTGTTGAAGTTTCCCTCTGTGTTCAGAGGAATGAGTGATCCCGTGACCGAGTCAACAAACCAACCGGCTTCAATTGCCGAAAGAACAGTTCAGCAACCGAGCAGCAGTGATGCAGTTACGAGTGGGTTTTGGCCAACTTAATTAACACCTACACACCCCTGGAATAGGATCTTCATCTGACAATTCTGGAATACGAAGTTGATATAGGGTGCTCCTGTATGAAATACAGAAATTTCCTTGGGTGATCAAGGTAAACAACGTTGTAACTGGTGTTTTCAGATCCCAGATACTAAACTTAGGCATACAGCTAAGTCTTAGGCTTAGGGTAGGCCAGCATAGGTTAGCCGTGAACTACTAAACATAGGTGAAACAGGGTATGCGCTGGGTCTGGTCTACCCTAAGCCTAAGGCTTAGTTGTATGCCTAATACCTGAGGTGTGAAAATATCATTTATAAGGTTGTTTACCATGGTCACCAAGAGCTGGGTCTCTGCTAATCTACGTTGACCTAAGCCCAAGTCTAAAGATTTTTTATAGGTACAAGCTCTTCTACTGACACTTGCTGCGAATTTTTGCCTTCCTCCATCTGCATCCAGCAATCAATTACAAAGGAAGTGAATTGGCAGCTGAATGGAGTAGTTGACCCTGATGGACCATTGTCTCGCAAGTGGAAAAAACCGAGCGAGTCGATGATGTTGGTGCAGCACTTCCTTAGTCAAGGACTAACACCCAAGGAAGTGTTAAACACACTGTTGCCCCACTACTCTATTCCCTCCTCCATGACTGATGAATTTGTTATTCAGTTAATTCTGGAATTGTGCAGCGAGAGAAGGACTAGAGAAAAACTTCCTCATTTGAACACGTTCGCTGATGCTGTTGACCTGTTTAGGTAAGCCAAAAATTTCTTTTTCGCTTTGGAGGGGGGAGGGGGCGTGAGGTGGCTGAGGACATTTTGACCACCGAAAGGCCTCAAAATGAAAATTTTCTTTCAAAAATAGACGCATATATTGAAGAATATCGGAAAAAACCACGGCCAAGTGTCCTACGTCCGTCCTAAATACCTACTGTGTATGTACTTTTGCAGGAAAAGTAAAAACATATTGATCCTAACTGGAGCTGGCGTCTCAGTCTCATGTGGAATACCCGACTTCCGCAGTGCCAATGGCATCTATGCTCGTCTGCACGTGGATTTTCCTGAACTTCCCGATCCAACAGCAATGTTCGACATTGACTTCTTCCGCAAAAACCCAGCTCCTTTCTACAACTTTGCCAGGGAAATTTTCCCAGGACAATTTCAGCCTTCAGTCTCACATATGTTCATCAAGTTTTTGGAGGAGGAGGGCAAGTTGCTGAGGAACTACACCCAAAATATTGACACCCTAGAGAAGGTGGCTGGTATAGAAAGGGTGGTTGAGTGCCATGGTAGGTTCAAAAGTGTAGGTTATTAATAAGCGCCCTCATAATGTATTTAAAGGATCGTTTGCCAAAGCGACTTGCCTGGACTGCAAGCATGAAATAGACTCAGACGATATCAAAGACGATGTGTTAGAGCAGGTTGGAGTATTTTTCCTTTCACAGAAACCCAGTTGACATAGAGTTGTCATAGCGGAAACTTGATAAAGATAAAAATTTTGCTACTATTGTATTATCCAGAGCTTGTTCTTAAGTGATTTATGTCTCAGGTGTGTTTGTATGCCTGCGAGCCCCCGTAAGGGATTATAATCCAGTAGAGTTAAAAACATACAAAAGACAGATATAGGTATTAAAAGTAGTTCATTTAGTTTTTTTTCAGCGAGTTCCTTACTGTAAAAAGTGCAAAAATGGTGTAATCAAGCCGAACATTGTGTTCTTTGGAGAAGATCTCAGCGACAAATTCCACCTGCAAATGGGTGAAGACCATGATAAGGTGGATCTGTTGGTGGTCATTGGCAGTTCTTTGAAGGTGATTTTACCTCTAACAGTTGTAAAAATTCGGTCATTCACTTGTCACACGGCTCCAAGTGCTGAGTCCTGAGCAAACGATAGAAAGGGAGAGGAGACGAGACACACAATCAGCTTTAGTCTTTATTCGCAACATAGCTGAGACAAACACACAAGTCTAGCTCCTTATATACTAAAGGGGATACGAGAGATATGAAGCACAAGGAAGTGGGTATAAGAGGTACATGAGATAAATATAAGAGGTCTATCTCATAGGTATATGAGACAGATGTGGAAAAGAGTGCACATCACTCAGCTAAAGGCAATAAATTATGTCTATAACTAATTCATGAGTTCCACAAAATGATGCTTCTTCACAGGTCCAACCAGTTGCCCTCATACCGTTTAATGTGGACCCAGATGTGCCTCAAATCCTGATTAATCGTGAGCAACTGACCAGATACCAGGCCGAGATCAAACTTCTAGGCAATTGTGACGACATAATTATTGCTCTCTGCATGGCTATTGGTGGCAGTATTCAGCAAAAAATGATCAAAGGTGGGTCGGACTCACCTAAACGAACCCATTTTGACAGTCTACTTTTAGAACTTTCTTCTCGAAGCAAGTTCGCCACTTACATGGCCTCCATTCCTCAGCTCCAACAATCTTCCCCCCTGTCTTTTATGCCCAAACAATTGAGCACTCAAGAGTTCAAGAAAATCATCCAAGTGGAAGAGGACACAGAAGCAGATGAGCCTGCCAACAAAAAGAATAGAAGTGAGGCCAACGAGGAGGAGGTGGAAACCAATACAAATTATGCCGAAAAACCTGCCGAACAACTTTCATCCATGTGGCAAAGCAACTACGTGTGTGTTCAGAGTCGGCTACCACCTAATTCCATGCTTTTGGTAAGACAGAAAAACTGGGCCATTTAAAAAACAATGGCATAGGTAACCCCTTGCCCGAGCTTGGCCACAATTTTTGGTGTAGTGCGGCTGCTTCACACACATCAAAAGGTTGACGCTACTCGGTTATACCTCCCTCCACATGGATTTTTGCAAAAGTACTTAGAAAGCATTTTTAAGTAACCAAACCATGTTTTCAGGTGCCACCCAACATCAACGTTTTCAAAGGGGCAGAATTGTATTACGAGAGGGATAGTGACATTTTTTGCCGGTCCGTGGGATGCCGTGAACACAAGCACTACGACGAGGATGAAGATTTGGAGTGTAGACCAACCAAAGGGAGGGGATTGTCGTCACATTCCTCTTCTCCCAGGTCTTTTTCTAGTGGCAGCTTTGAGTCGGATGAATGTGCCCAAAGACATGGATCTTGTCCACCCTTCATGCACGACCAAACACATGACACTAAAGACTTGATTGCAGAGAAGAGAACAGCGAGGGCGAGTTCATGTCAGGAAGATGATACGGACAGCCCCTACTATACTGAATACAACCAAAACAAATAAAGCCTACCAAGAAATACCAAGAAACAGGGAGTGCTGCTGAGTAGTGTCGACAGACACCACCATTAAACAATGGGTAGCAAAAAGGACTAGTTGAATCTCCACATACAGTCAACCCTTTATACAACGAGTCTCTCCTTTTTTCAGACCACAAAAATGTTCTATGTGCAAATTTTGGTCATATGATGAGTTTTGCTACTGCATCCACCACACTAAACAAACACTCTGTTAAACGGGCGTCGACTGTAAAGAAATTCTTTTATTCTAAGGCCTCCCAGTAGTCAAAATGTCCTGAGGAATCCTAATCTGAAGACAGAATTTAGAAAAGTGGCATGATTGCCGAGATATGACCAAAAGTTAGACTACCGAACATTTTGGACCACCTACCACCTTACTTGCAGCCATGTCTCTGCAATCATGCCACTTTTCCAAATTCTGCTTTCAGATTTGGATTCTCAAGGATATTTTGGGTACTGGAAGCTCTCAGAACAAAATAATTCTTTAAAAAAGGATACTTTTATTCAAAAATGTCGAACTGTTGTCTTACCGTTCCTTGTACATAGGGTTTCGTTATACACAGAGTTGACTGTAATATATTGAAATCACGTTGCTTCTGATGCATTTAATTTTTTTTTCTTCAATAAAATGATAATGAATGCTGCACCAAAATTCTTAATATCCCCATCACTGTCCCTGTCTTTGGCTGAAAAAGATTTGTCGTCAAGCCTTCACCCTCTTCTACGACCAGCAAAACTGCTTGTTCATCAAACTCCGACGGATGGCCTCCGCCTTCTTCATCTTCCAAGCTTGTGTCTTTTAATTGAACTTCAAGAAATATCATTTATTCGATCAATGCACATTTTTCTATTGATTACAGCCACTATTAAACAATTAACATTAATCAACATCTATGAAAAGCTTAAAAGCCAACAAATGTACAAACGCATTATTGTTGAATCAAAACAATAACAACAATTCACCGGTTGGGAAACCGTCAAAAATTTATACAGCAATAGTTTGGTAAGATGAGCATTGACCAGAGAAAAGTTATATAAAGAGAAATACGGCCCTGTCCTAGAATGGGTACCACTTTGTTTTTTGCTCCCCTCTTGTTTTAGACCCTTCCAACCATTTCTAATACGCTAGAAAAACGATAGAAAAGCTGTTTTCCGCCTCTCTTCGTCACAGAAAATCGGTTTTTTTTGCAAAGTCGACAATTTCCGTGTTTTTTTTGCCTTGGGGCCAAGATAAGCGAGGTAGGTGATCCCAGGAATTACATTAAGATATATAACTAAAGACATACAGTTTAGGGTGGGCTAGGTTAGCCGAGACCTTAGTTACTACACTCAGCATACAGCTATACCTTAGGCATAGGCTTAGGGTAGGCCAGCTTAGATTAGCTTAGGCTCTTTTAGCGTATTAAAAAAGCTCAAAAGGGTCCAAAACATCAAGGGGATCAAAGGAAAAAATGGTAGCCAATCTAGAACAGGGCCACAAATACAAAGAAATACAGAATAGCAGAATAGCACCAGACAGGATGATTCTAAAAAAAAAAAAGAATTTGAAATCCCATTTAGTAGATGAAATATTCAAAGCAATCACAACCAAATAGCTCTCAACCATCAAGTCATTGTTTGAACAGCACATACAAAAGAATGCAAAGGTAAATAAAAACGAAAAAAAGTTGCCACGACAGCAGCATATGAATGGGTATAGTAGCATTGCACAACAGCAATTAATAAACTAGACAATATTCTAAAGGAGCAAAGCTCTACTTAAATTTTTGTAAAAATCGCTAATGCTGAGTAACAGAGAAGTACTCAAAAGAGATCGAAATTCTTTTCGGTTGTAGGTAGTTCACCCCGTCATATTAGTCATTTATCAAAGTATTTAAGCTTGATTACCCCAGCTGTTTTTCGTCAACTTCTGCGATTTGCGGTGTATGACCCTGGATTTGTTCTTTCTCGTTTTCGGCCTTGTTGGCTTTTGAAAAGTCTGTGTATGTTATGTTGCCTTGGGGAACCAAGGTAAACAAACTTGGAAATGCTATTTTCTGATCCCAGGTATTCAACTAAGCCTTAGGCTTAGGGTAGGCATTAGGGATACCTTAGTACCTAAGGTCTTGGCTAACGTAGGCTGGCCTACCCTAGGCTTGAGCTACGGTCACAATGACGACTGGAGCGTGTGGCTGCAGAGTGCGGCTACACATTGTGACCACGCCAACGCCACACGCTGCAGTCGCAGTCGCTATTGTGACTGTAGCTTTAGCTGTATGCCTAAGTATAGTTCCTGAGGTCAGATAATATTTCCCATTACAACTTTTCAAAATCAAGTTTTTGTGACGAGAAAGTGCGATAAATAATTTTTTTTATCGTTTTAGCGTATTACAAACGCTTATAAGGGTCTAAAACAACACGGGGGACTAAGACAAATTGCCGTCCCCGGACAGACACCATCCATTGATTAGAGAGCAAAGTCAGATCACAGATACGTAAATGACATGCAAAGTGCGAAAGTTTTAAATTAAGTTCGAATGCATTTGTGTCAGACCGGTAGAAGCGGGGTGGAATGGCTCTCACTAATAGAGTTGGTGGTTGATTGGAAAAAGACTTCTTCAGCTTCACTGCTCGACTCATTGCAAGCGTTGGGGTTGTTGCTTTTCATAGCTTCAAAGGCAATGTGACGAAGTTTCTGCTTGTTTTCCTGTTTCTCCTGCAAACAATTTTATGACTACAACAACTGGGACTCAGCACCACCCACCTGTTGGGTAAACTTCCTTACAAAGAAGGGTCTGACCACTGATTCATTGAGAGCACTGAAGATGTTCTTCCTATCAGGCATTGTCCTCCTTCTGCTGCTATCACTCTCTTCACACTCTGTGAAGTGCTCCGAGTTGTCGAACAGCACCATCTCTTGGGTCTTACTGAGTATCACAGGAGAATTTTTTCGCCTAGAGGACAGGGTTTTGCGTCTACTCCGACGTGACCTCCTCTTCTTGTGCACTTTGGAGCTGGCTTCTTCAGGGAAGAGCTCGGACAGCACCTGATATACAGGCTGAGTTAGGGCTACATTAAAAAAAACCGCCTTTATTACCTTAATCATTGGCAGTGCAGAGCCTCCCATGAATACAATGGTGAAGAGGACAATGAATAGAGTAGACGTTAGAATGACGCCCTTTGTCTCTTCTGACATTGCGTTCTGACCCATGTGCAATGCCAGAGCAAATGCTACAGCACCCCTCATCCCACTAAACCACATAATAATTTGGTTCTTAAGTGAGATTTGTACTCGTCGGCACTTGTTGACTAAGTAAGAAAGTGGGAAGATGCTGGCTGCACGACTGGCAAACAGCAAAATTACTCCCCACACTAGGAAGGTAGGATGGAAGACCAGCTTTATGGTGAACAACGCAAGGCCCAAGTAAGCAAAAGTGCATGTTTCTAAAATTGTCTTGATAAATGATTGGGCCCTATTAAAGAATCGGGCCCATTTTTTGCCTTGGTCGGATCCAGGGGTAAGGCTTAAAGGGTAAGGGTCCAAAAGTATGGGTCCAAGGGTAAGGGTCCAAAGGTAAGGATCCAGGGGTAAGGGTTTAGGGGTAAGGGTCCAGAAGTATGGTCAAGAGTCTTACGCCCTCCGAGGGCATAGGGGACTTGGAGGCTTGGGGTTGAGATGCGCACACACACATACCTGAGACATAAATCACTCGAAAGTGACTCTGGATGCATAAAACATGTATGCATACCAAAGATTCTTTATGCGGTAGGCCCCAGTTAACAAAACTATGTTCGATTTCATACTTGGAGTAAGATACTCTGTGAAGGTGAAACAGCTGGAGGGCAAATTGCAA
>BBSZ01013705.1:2549-19657 GCA_000981365.1 Subanguina moxae
TGGTGACTCAGAATGAAAAAATCCTTTAAAAAATGAGTACTGTAAATGAATGCATGCAAATTGTTGTGGTGTAACAAAGTAACCGCGTAACAAATGTAGCTCGTAACAAATTTTCGCGTAAATTATGGTGTACAGCCATCTATAGTTTAATAATAATTACACTCTGTTAGTTTTAAAAATTTGGCGGGAGATTTCAATTTGAGCCCCTAAAAATTTAAGCTGTTTATTCCCAGCAAATTGCTCAGAGGTGCTTTGGGTGAATTCTTCGGCACTTTCCTTCTTGTGGTATTTTTTTTTATATTCAACCTGAAAACTATTTTTTCAATTTATTTAGTTCATTGGTGACTGCGTTGTGGCTCAGACTGTGCTGAGTGGAAAAGTTACTCAGCATGCGACTAATGCGTGGATCAACATCAATGTGGGATGGGGGTATATTCCGTGTTTGTTTTCTCTTTTAACTCATTTTTTTAGCTTTGCCATTGTTTTCTGCGTTTTCGTGGTCGGTCAAAGCTCTGGTTGGTAGTACTCTATCCATATAGCTCTTGTTTTGAAAAAAAAGCTCACTTCAGGAGGTCATATCAATCCCGCCGTAACACTGCTACTCTACACTTTCGGTGCTGTGAATGCTGTTACCACTGTTGTTTATTGTGTTGCCCAGACTGTCGGAGCCTTTTTCGGAGCTGTTGCTGTCTATTTCTACTACCATGGTGTGTTCGTTGCAACCCTTCTATACAGTTGATTTCCAATAAAGTACAGGATGGTGCAAATATTCTGGAACACTTGAGCCTTAATTTTTAGGTCGTTTTTTTTAGAAATGGTGTTTTTTTATTCCATCCAATGTGAAAAACCAAATTTTTTGATGCACAATGTCAAGAATAGGGCTTTCAGCTCGGCCGGCCGAAAGTTTCGGCTTCGATTCAGCTTTTCGGCTCAGTCGGTCAAAAATGTCGGCCGATCGACAACCTTAATCAAGAACAAGGTCACAAAGTTATGGCTATTTCAAACGTTCTAAAATATTCGCGCTACCATGTACACCAAATTAGAGATGACGACGGCGCTTTGTAAAATGGTCTTTTTTATAACTGACTTCTTTTTAATCTAAACTAAATAATTTTTCTTCGAAAAATCGTCGGAAAGCAAGTCCATAGTAGAGTTGTGAAATTATCCGGAGAAATAGTTTTTGAGTATTTCTCCGGAGAATTCTCAACTTACCGGAGGAATACTTGAGTGATGCTTATCCGACCAAATACACCAAATGCATCATTAACACATCTTTGACACATCTTTATGACACAAAACAAGTACATTTAATCAAACATATTTTAAAGGGTTCTAAAGGACGACTTCTTCTTCTTCGTGAGACAATCGATTTGGTGTATTGCTTCCGCTCCAATCTTCTTGCATTCGTGAAAAAGGAAGTTTATAAATACGTCAGCGTTTAAGATTGGTAAGAGACCTTCAAGTGTTTTTCCACTCGTACAGCATCGGTCGTATAGCGAGCATTGCAGAATTTTGGGCTCTATTTAACCCAAAGCTAAAAATTAGAACAAAAGAGAAGATTACCGAAGGCCAGAACTAGAAGACGTCAGTAAAGACAGAGAAGAGAGCCAGAATTTTTTAACACAAGGCTTTCAATACTCCAGTATCTATCTACCTGATTTCCATTGGCATATATTGAAATTCATCTTTTTAATTATACCAGGCGTGGATAAAGATTTTCTTGCTTCCTTGAAAGAATTTTGTGCCTATGTAGGGCAGGTAACAAGTTTCAGCTTGTTGTTACTAGGCTCGGCTTCCAGTTGCCTTGCTTGAAAGCTTACAATTTTTGCTGCCTGTGATCTCTGTCTTTCTTGTTCTTGCTTTTACCCAACTCTTCAACACTAGTAGTTAGTACAAGTTAATTTAATCAATGGCAAATTGCCAATCATATTCTTTCAATTGCTGTATTCCCTCATCAACTCAACCCAATTTCAGATGCCATAAGCGCTTATCACGAAGATCTGTACATGAATCCTCGAAAGTATTTCGGATTGTCTGTCGGCAGTTCCAAAAACTGGCTGGAGCAGTTGAACAGTGCGGACAAGCTCAAATACATGCATTTGACTGCGGGAATGTACTGCTCTTTCCCACAATATTACTTGTCTCTTGGAGGTGCTTTTGTTGATCAGGTAAAATATTTTTCTTAGGCTTAGTTGTTTGATTTCCTTGCATTTTCAGTTTGAAAGAATTTCAGATGGTCGGAACTGCAGTTCTATGTCTCTTCATTGCCGCAATCATTGATAAACACAATAAAGTCCCAGCTCATCTGCATGCTCTTTTCTTCGGCTTTGTGGTGATTATGATTGGCTGCTCTTTGGGGATGAATGTTGGCTATCCAATCAATCCTGCCAGAGATTTTGGACCTCGAGCTTTCGCTGCTTTGTTGTATGGAGTGGAAGTGTTCACGTAAATCTTTGTTCTGAGCCTTTTATTTTTTCACACTAATTCTTATTTTAGTGTCCCACACCCAGCTTACTTCTTGATGCCAATTGTTGGTAAGGTTGTTCCTGAGTTATTGGTTATACGATGTATTTGATGAAAATTTCTAACAAATTTAGGTCCGTTGGTTGGCGGAGTTCTAGGTGGGTGGATTTACTACGTGTTCTCCGGCTTCCAAATTGCCACCGCCTATGAAGCTGCAAATGAGGACCATGGGAATGCAAGCAGCAATATCGCCCAGCACAAAGAAGAGACCACTATTTTGTTGTCCAAAGAAGACAATGAAGCCGTGAAGAATGCCTAGACTAATGTTGCACTTCAAATAGTTGCTTAGTAAATAGTGGAGTTTCTTGTGCTAACCATACCTACAACAGTTTGCCTCTTGTTGGTCACATTTGGAGATTAAATCTTGTTTTCAGTATTATGTGTTTTAAGAGATGGATTGAAGGAGGAACTAAATCTTTTTACATTCATTTTGACCACAAAAAATTTACTGAAATGAACAATCACCGAGAGTCTCATTTTTCCGGGTCATATGTTTCATGCTCAAGAATAATTTTGTACCTCTAGCGTAAATTTCACATCGATATCTGATCCTTACTTCATCATTGTGAAAAACACTAGAAAAAGAAGAAGACGAAAGTTTGTGTCGTTGGACTCAGGTGTAACTAGAGAAACAACTTCTCAGCTCTAACAAAAGATAGTGTGGGAGTAAGGAGTTCTCCAATGTGAACATTGTAAAACAAGCGCGATAAAGAGAGGTAAAAGAAAAAGCTGGCTCAAGTTGTGGGAAACAAACAGTTAGCTGCGCTGCCCCTGCTCTTTCTAGAGAAAGGAAGTGAAACAAAAAGGTATCGCTTTAAACTGACTTCAGCCATTCCCCTTTGTTTGCATTGATCCTGTTGCTGCCAATCTAACTTACCTATCTACTTGTTTGCACTTTTTAGTGATAACTACTTCCAAAACCTATTTCACTGGTAAACCCATTGATTGTTTGGACTTTGGCAGTTTCACATCACTGATTGACGAAATGGCAGGTTGTTTATCAGCTTTCAACGAGTTCTGTGCATAAATTTTAGGCTACAGAGGCGTTGGAGCAGTTATCATCGGATCAAATAGAGCGTAAAATAGCAGTAGTTCTAAAATGCAGGGTTGCCTAAGCTTTTATTTTGTTGTCAATGAATTTCGAATTCGCGCTATTTCGGGCAGATCTTTTATTTACTTGAAACTTTCAAGTTGAAAGTTGACATTCTCGGTGACTAAATGACACTACCGTATAACCTCTATTAAGCCCTCTCGTCACGACGGTCGGTGGTCAACGATTTTTTACGGCTCAACCACCCGACAATTGGGTGTTGACATCATACTCAAAAATGTAGCTGAAATTCAGGGCTATATTTTTGAGTATGATGTCAGCACCCAATTGTCGGTTGGTTCAGCCGTAAAAAATCGTTGACCACCGACCGTCGTGATGAATGGGGGGGAGCATTAATAGAGGTTATGCGGTAAATTTGTTGATTTTTATCGTTCTTATCGTTGTTGAAAATTTGACTGGAGATGAAATTAATTTTCTTCTGTTTAAACCATGGCTAACACAGTGCAGGAAAAAGCAACACAATACAAAAACACAACATTTCTGTTATTTTTTCGCATTCACAATTCTTTTGGATCAAAAGGCATTAATTACGCTTTTCTAAATGTAGAGTGAGGAAGTTAGCAAACTACTACGCTGGCATAAAATCTTAAAAAATTGTTTTTTTCCCAGGCAATGGTCAGCAAAGTAATTTCAGCTGTATTACACTGGCTTCAAATATTTACTTGAAATTAATGGAAAGAGTTTAGCAAAAATAAGTGAATTCTTGTGTTGTTATTCGTAGGTATTTAAGTTGTTGTCCTTTCACTACTAATAGTGTCAACTTTCGATCAAAAAAATAATAATTTCATCAAAATACTACAAAGTTAAAAAAAACCAAAATAAAGGCACAGAATAACATTGGAAAGCCTGTATATTAAGGTACAAATTTAAATTCAGAGTTTCGTAAATATTTCAACATGTTTGACAAAGAGAACAAAGGTTACATCAGAGCGACACAAGTTGGTCAGATCCTCCGCACCATGGGACAAGCTTTTGAGGAACGCGACCTTAAAAATCTGATTAAGGAATTTGACTCTGATGGTTAGTTCCTGATTACCAATGTAACGTATCAAAGTTCAAAACAATGAAGAAAGCTACATGCTTAAATTACTTAAGTTTAAGGATCTGGTGAAATTGAGTTCGAAGAGTTTGCAGCAATGGTAGCAACCTTTGTAGTGGCCAGTGAGGATAATGAAGGATTGGAAGAAGAACTAAGAGAGGCTTTTAGACTATATGACAAAGAGGCAAGAATACTATTAGAGACGAAAAAATATCAGCATTTAATGACAGGGAAACGGTTACATAGCTGTATCTGATCTTCGAGAAATCCTCAGAGCACTGGACGACAAAATAACAGAAGTTGGTTTTGCATTCATTGATAACAAAAACATTATTGATACACCTTTATCGCCAAAAAACTGATCGAGGAAATTTAAGGATGAGCTCGATGAAATGATCGCAGAAATAGACACCGATGGATGTAAGTTTTTAATACACAATAGATTAGACCATGGCCTCAAAATCAATAATTATTTTCCGAAAAGGCACCAAAAATATACTATAGTGCGAAAAACTTAGCTGGAACTGTGGACTTCGACGGTGAACTCGATTTCAATTTTTGCATAAGCTAGGAAATGAAATTTTCAGAGTTTATGGAGATGATGTCTGGTGAATAAAGTATAGATGGTGTAAAACATCTCACAAAGAAACAAACTCTCAATTTGTCATTTAGCCCTTGCTGTAATAAATAATTGAAACAAATGAAGGCTGAAAAGCAACAATTTATTTTTTAACAACAAAAATCAACGACAACGGTTGTTAAGACGAGAAGAGTCCTTTTTTCAAACAAATTGTTTAACCCGAGACTCGCTGCTTCTTGAAGTACCTAAAATATCCCTCTCGTGTACATATCAGTAAAAATTAAGGAAACAAACTTACTCTTCCAATTGCTGCTGAGCATCATCGTCACGGCCATAGTTTTTTACGACAGCGCACGAACATCCAACCACTTTGCGGGCCTTACCCTCTTTGTCGTACTTGCACTGACCAACCATTTCGCCGAGCTCAGCCTTATCCTCAACTTCGATGATTGGGATTTTGTGGCTAAAAAAGATATTGATAAAGGATCACATATTTAGATGAAAGCGGGCTACTGCCCTTCGGTCTGCTAACAAACTTTTATGTAGCGTTCAACAGCTCTTCGACTATCACGAAAAAGAACATAAGCAGACAAAAAACTGTCTGTGGGCATACGAATTTGTACAATTGTCATTTCCTTCGACAAAAAGGGTCCTCTAACAATTATCCCGAAGTTAACAAAAAGAACAAGAACTACCTCTCACACAGAGCACGCACGAGTTTTTCATAGGACGGCTCATCACAGTTCTTAGCAAAAACGCAGAAGTAGGCTTCGCGCCTAAAAATTAAGGCATGTAGCCGATCTCCAAGTTAGCTAACAAGTAAGAGCCTACTTGTCGAGAGTTCGAGCCACCTCATTCAAGCCGCGAGCCACACCATCTACGACCTGAGCAGACTTGAGAGCACGTTTAAGAGACACCATAACCTCAAGCGGAGCATCTCTGAAAATGTCATTTAAAAAAATCAACCAATTCCAAGTTAATATACCCTGTTGTCATTTTTCAGCAGCAGTCCTTGATGCAGGAAATTCGAGATAGTCTAAAAAATAATAAACACTAAACTTGCTCGTACATGCAAAACGACGAAGTCAAAAGAAACAGCAACACAATAAAGCTGTGGGAGAAAGATACCGTAAATATTTTTCGTGCGAGGACAAAATTTTTTTAATCTTTATTTCAGAGAGATAACATTTCAGTCCAAATAAAATATTTTCATAGAAGACTCTCAGAAGGCGAATACGTTATATACCGTCTAAAAGTAGTAGACAAACTTTAAGTTTTTGCAGAAACTTCACTAGACATTTTTCGGGTTGAAAATCTCAATCCAATAACCATCAGGATCCTTGATGAATGCAAGACCCTTCATCGATCCTTCGTCTGGTTTCTTGACAAACTCCTACAAAATTCAACGTGTTACTCATTATAGGACAATGCTATTATTTGACATGAACTAACCACACCGAGCTTTTCAAAACGCTCACACGCAACATAAACATCTGGTACCAAAATTCCAATGTGACCTGAAATAAAATTTGCTGTATTTTTGTAGTTTCCTATTTTTCGATTACCATATCCTCGTGGCTCGGAATTCCCATTGTGATATTTGATACTGTCGTCACTTTCAGATCCCCAATTACTAAAAACGCCATAAATTAGACACAATAAATTTTTTTGTCCAACACTTTTACTATGTCAGCTCAATGGTTGCAAGAGTGGAGAGTGCGTATTTAGATCTCTCAGAGTCCTCTTTTGGTATCTCCTCCAAATTTTTAAATCCCATAAAGAAAAGCGAAAATTTTCCTTTCGGGTAGTCCATCTGCTTGAGAAGTCTGTAATATGTTTTCGTAGACTGAATCTTTTAATACAAAAAAATTTTTCCCAACCTCATGCCTAGCACATTAGTGTAGAAAGGAATGCTCTTTCTTGGGTCTTTGATTCTATACATAGTTTGCTGGAAATAGAAGTTTTTGGTCGCTTCATCAGGTTCTGAGATTAATTTTGCAATCTTAAAAATATGCGAACTTTTTTTTCTAAAAAGAAAAAGTGATTTAACCTCATCTTGCGGAATCCCGTGTTCTATAGAGTTTTGAGACATACTAAAAAAATTATTCGAGTCTTTAATTAGAAAAAAGATAATTTAGCCAGGCCAAATTACAATAACCCCATTCTGGCAGCGATAAGAATGGTTGAAACACTCAGAAGCAAAAATAACATCAAGAAAAACCATATATCGTTTCATTTTTGCTATTTACAACAAAAAATATACTTTTCAACAAGCAAATATTAATAATAGGGATTTAGAACTATTACTAGCACTTTGTGATTGGCTTTGCCCACATTCTGCGAGACTCTCAAAAAGCAAATTTTTCCATCTTCTTGCATATACCTAAGAAATATTTATGAATGACCTGAACACAGAACTACTTGGCTTCGCCCTCTCCAGCCGTTTTCTGACCATATAAAAAAAAAATACTCCATGGTGGCTATGAAAATCCCAACGATCCTGATGCCACGAAGAATTATAAGAAAGGCGATCAAGATCACCACTTCAAACACTGTCAAGACAAAAATGCGAGAAAAGTCGTAAAACAATATGTTCAAAAAATAAGGGGGTGCGAAGCAAAGGAGTTCCGCAATAGTAATCATAAAAGATAAACTTACGCGCATAGATAGAATCGGGATTGTACTGCGATTGGATAAAAACATAGCAGGCAACACAGATACACGCATTAATACCGAGAAATCCTTTCTAAAAACGTCAATTTTGTTAATTACTGGCAGTTTATAACTTAATATGCCAAAGTCGAATTTGTTGGCACTCTTCGGGAATGTCAGCTAAAATCAAATGTCAACAAATGAAAAGCCTTCAAAAAGGTCTGAATGGTACCTGCGAGACCTCCAACCACCGTTTTCTGCCATCCTTTCCTGCTATAACTATTAGACGCGAAGAACTGAACCTCATTTTTACACAATGAAACGTCTAAAAAAATGCGAATTACGGCTGACACAAATACTGAAAAGCATAACACAGTAGAGTCGATAATTCTTTAAAAACAATAACAATATTACGCTATGGTATCTTTTCTTTAAGTCAACCCAGGATTATCCGAGAACACGATATAATTCTACCGTCTTTAAACCTAAGGTGGGCGTTATGCCTGGGTCAACTTTTTTTAAGCAAACAATGTCTATTGAAAACTTTGTGGCCACAAGGTGGTGTTCATTAGGACTCGACTGTATCAAAAACTTGTTGTAAACAAAAGGAAAAATAACATTCAAATGAAAAAGATTTCTTAAAACTGTCTCAGACCATTGGCGAACTGGTTATTTTTCGTGTCCCTTTCCATAAATCGCAATTTCTTCATGATTCCATAAATTAATTTATTTCAACGCTTGGCTAAACGCGACTATTTGCTACATCTTAGTTGACTTCTAAAATTTTAGTATCTGGCTTAGCAAATCTATTATAGCACAATCAAGTAAGAAGTAGGAGACGCTATGAATTTCGAGCTGTCAAATTCAAAACGTAAATTTTTTGATCTAGTTGTTTGCTATGTAAGCTGTGAAACTTTTTTTTTTAAGAAATCGGCGTTGGCCTAACTCTGTTTGGCGTGACTTTTATCGGATTAGGAATCGTTTTATTTCTGGATAAGGCGCTGTTGGCTATCGGCAATGTATGTTTCTTTAAACCTTGTGGTCTTCATTAATGTGTGCCTCTAGTTGCTCTTTATTGTTGGCTTGACACTTGTGATCGGAATTCAAAGGACGTTGACATTCTTTTTCCAGGTTTTTTTTTAAAACTTATTGTTTCGGATTTTTTGTTATTTGTTTTTAGTGGCACAAGGCGAAGGCGACAGGTTAGAAAATTTGAATTTAGAAACTAAGTTTAGGATTCTAAAGTAGTTTATGCTAGGTCTCTTTTTCGGAGGAATTATAATTGTTCTATTGGGATGGGCTTTCGTTGGCATTCTTATTGAAATATGGGGGTTTGTTCTGTTGTTCGGGTAGGTCTTATATCCCGCTTTTATTTAGCAAAAACGAGGCTTTCATTTTAGAGGGTTTCTGCCTTCTGCTGTTAATTTCTTGAGACAAATGCCTGTAATCGGTAAGGTTTTTATTTGAAACATCTTTGGAGTTGGATCATTTACTTTTCAGGCACGATCCTCTCGCTTCCGGGAATAAGACAGGCAAGCTTTTTTTAGGTATTGCATACTTCGCTAGCTATATTAATCGTATTTTGGCTTTAGTGCGTCGACCGCATCGGAGTTGTTCACAAGTATCCTGTTTGAGCACTATATTGATGGCGAGGGAATCCTCTTGAATGCTCATTGTCTTCTGTAAAGTGTTTGCCGGTTGTTTGAATTGTTTGAACTTTTTCGAGTGCGGAGTAAAGCTGTTTAAGGGAACTATTCTACGACCACGCGTACAGTGTAGGTGGTCTGACGTGCCTATAATTTCTTTTATACATAGCATGTGTAGTTTATTATTAGTTAATTTTTTTGCAGTCTTAAGTCGAGTGTAGTGCTGTTTATGCGTGCTCAAGCACGAGACCTAGGTTCAAACTCCACTCACCATACGCGGGTCTTTGGTGACCCTGTTATTTATTCGATTTTCCGTTTTGGCGCGTAATTCACACAAATCCCTTATTTTTGTGTGGGTTAGAAGCAGTGTAAGTTAGGTATTCTGTTAAAAAATAAAATTTTTTGTTATCCGTGCTTTGATTACTTTTTCCCGACATTTTCATACCTCTTCTGCGTGATTAGGAACACCACTCTTTGATAGGGCAGCAATAAAAAGTTTTTGTTTTATTCAGTCGATTAATATCTTCCATTGGCGGGGCTGGGAATAAATTTTGCGCCATAAAATTCTGTGTCGAGCTAAAACGCCTACTAAGCACACAAAATTAAAATGGAAAAGGCTAAATTCGACATTTTGTTTCTACAACATCAAGTTACTGTACTTTGTGATGAAAGAATGGGAATGGAACTTTAAATAAACCTTGAAGCTATTTTACCCCAATTTGTTGGCTTTGCCCTATCACAAGTTGAGACCTCTTAATTTGGGCTTTTAAAGCTGAATCTTGTTTGCTTCATAGGCTTTTGTCGGCTTAGCGCGAAACTTTCTGGTGTGGGATTCCCGCCTCTTCTAACCTGTTCAGGAAGTCAGGCGAATTTATAAGAAAAAGCTTTTGATTTCTTGCCCATTTCTAAACACAAACCATTTATTCGGTTGCAGTTCTGTCATAATCTATGGCAGGGCTGCGACCGAATAATATATTTTACACTCTGAAAATTCGCCAAACTTTCCATACTCAAACTAAAAAGTCATATTCTTTATGAGGTCGCTCATCTTTTTAAATACAGTCAAACTTCGATATAACGAACATTTTGGCTGGTCCCCAGGGGTTTGTTGTATCGAGGTTCGACTTTACTATTTTTCTGTAAATTATGGTCTAATTTACTGTTGCTAAATATTTCCTCTGGTTGAATGTATTTGCTTATTAAAAAGAAAATAAAAATTTATTCATTTTATTTTTGCAATTATTTGCGAAACGTTTATGCACCGGATAAACAGCTAAATTTGTCAAGGTTCATTTCAAGAAACCGGAACAGGACAAACCGGAATAGGTGGCTGGTGTAATTGTGCGTTTAGAATGTAAAATCAATCAATCACTTTATTGTATTAACTAATTAGCGAGTAAGCAGGTTTAAAAGACATTCAGTTGATGCAGTTGCAAAACTGGCCAATGGTGCCTGCCCACGCAGAGATTTGGATGTCTAAGACCACCTTTTGTTTTTCCAGATTGTTGGCGTTGTAGTCCATGAAAGACTTCTTGCACTTGGCCAACTTGGATGCTCGGCTGGGGAAGTTGACATTGTCCCAGATGCCTTGGCGGACATTGTTGAAGCAGGAGTTGAAGCCCAATTTCATGGTGGTATTCCAAGTGTTGTAGTTCTGACTGAGCACATCCGTGAGCACCGTCTTGTTGTTGGAGTCCACAGTGATCAGACTTTCCACGCTGGAGCAGTCGGCTGGCTGCTGGGTGGTGCTGGCTGCAGTGGAGCTGGAAGCAGCACTTGAAGGGGCCACTGAGGAGGCCTGACTGTTGGGTCCAGGACCTTGGTTGAGGTTGCCACAACCGTTGAGCGAGCACTAAGTGATTGTGTACTGTAAACACCTGACTACAAATGCAATATACTTACCACGCCGGAACAGAACATCATCCTGTAGACATTGCCCCACTCCTCTGCTCCACATTCCATCTGCTCGTAGATGGGCACCAACCAAGGCATCAAGGAAGAGGCATTATAGCAGGTTCTGGATACAAACTTCAGTCTCAGGGTCACATCAAAGGTTGTTTGGAAGAAGGTGACAAACTTGTCCCTCATTTCCATCAACTGAGTTCTATAAGTGGTGGGCAAAGAGGTGTCTCTGTAGGAATTGTCCCAGGCGGCCAGAAACTCGCAGTCGTTCACAGTGCTACCCTCTAACACATCCTTCTTGATGTTGACTATGCTATGGTAGGTCTCGCAGACTGACAGGAACACCTCAAAGGAGGCATACCCTTTGATGTGACACTCTTTGACTGGCTTCTCCAAATGGGCATTCTTGAGGAAGAATAACTTCACCTTGAGATGCACTTGAGCCAACTTCTGTTCATAGTTGTAGGAATCATCCTCTAGACAACTTCTGATCTCCTCAATCAAAATGTCCACCTGGTCCTGGTCATCAGCGCTGAAGGACTCAGAGACATTCTGCAGAGCCTGCAACACCTCGCAACTGCCACTGGCGTCCAGAGTGCAGATGCTCTGAGTGACCTGGATCTTGATGCTGATGTGCAGGTAGAGGAAGTCCTCGCACACACCCCACTCTCCGATCTTCTTGTGGCTAATTTTCTTGTGAATACTCTTATGGAACTTGCAGAAGGCTTTAAAAGAGACAGAGATGGCCACCAGCTTGTCTTCGTCAGACAGAGAGCTGTTGGCAAGATAAGAGTTCTCGCACTCTGTTATCCAGTCCTCCCACTCCACTTGTTCATTCTCTTCCAAATCAGAGGTCATGTTGCGGAAGGCTTTGATGAGGGGACACTTTGAGTGGAAACCTTCTCCACTTTTGTCTTCAGGAGCAGGGGTGCAGTAGCACTGACCGGGGGCAGGAGTGGCTATTGTGGTGGGCGCAGCAGGAGTAAACTCTTCGGCTGGTTCTTGCACCAAAGGACCACTGCTGTCAGTTCGTTTCTTCTGTTCTCCCGACTCTCCACTGTTGACACCGGCAAGACACAGGACTGGAAATAGGGCCACAACCACCAGAATACAAAACTGACTAGCCATCATTCTCGCTTCGGCTTCGAGGACGATGCAAGAAAGACTGCTGGAGTGAGGAACATGGAGTGCAGGCCTCTTTTATACGTTTGGCGGTTGTTTTTGTAGGGGGTATTTGAATATTTTTTGCCCTACTCTCCATAAAATACAGCTGAGATGTGGTAGAAAAGTACACTTGTATTTAGTTTGGGCGTGTGTGCTGTAAACAGTATGTGGATGAGGACTGATGATATGCACGCATATGCCTAATCCCTGGTCCAAACAAATTTAATTTCAAAACCATTTCACCAAAAGATACTCTGTGGCCATATCTTTTTGGTTCAAGAGTGTGTTTTTTTTTATAAACATGAGAAGGAAATGACGCGAACGACTTGGTAACCGTAAATTTTGGTAAAAAAAATGCCTTGATCCTCTTTTGGTAACAATAGGCATGTCAATTGTTAATCATAACTTGGTTTATTATGTCGTTATATCAAGAAAATATTTAATCAAGAAGCTGCTTGGCTTGATCGACGTACCGTATTCTATCTAATAGAACCACACTCCCTAATTCAAAATCGTGCTTTTGGCATTGTGTTTTTGGCCTACTTTTTGGAGACAGCTCCCAAGCAAGTTACCACTCAAATTGTAGCTTATTGTTTTAGCTATAAATTGAGTGGTAACTTGCCTAAGACTTGTTTGCAAAAAGTAGGCCAAAAACACAATGCCAAAAACACGATTTTGAATTAGGGGGTGTGGTGCATAATTAACGTGGGTTTTTTGCCAAAAAATGTGTTTGTGGCATCGTGTTTTTGACCGCTGTTCTGCTGGTGTCATTTGGGCATATTATATATCAAAATGTAGCTTAGAATATAGGCTAAAATTTTGGTATATAATATGCCTAGAAGACACCAGCAGAACATAGGTCAAAAACACAATGCCACAAGCACATTTTTTGGCAAAAAAACGACGTCAATTATGCACACCAACCAATATTAGAGAATACGGTATGATTTAATGTTGGAGTAGCCACACTTTGAAACAGCGGTCATCTTACTTAGACCGGACCATAAAATAAAAACTTAGGCATACAATTTTTACAACTAAAGATAAAGACGCCAACATCGCTTAAGAATCAAGCATGGAAAGAAGACAGCTCAGAATATTAAATATCCTGTTAAATGGGTGTAGTGACAATAAACAATGTGGGTGTGTATCCGCTCTTTTCTAGCATCCGCTTCGGGTGAAGCTAAAATATTTTACTATTTAAATATACATTAATTATGCACCTAGCCAATGGTTTGAGCCATGTAACATGAATCTTTGGAGATCTCAGAAAATAAATCAAATTAGCCCCATTTTTAGGGACTTCGCATTCCTTCCTCATTCCTGCCTTTTACCCTTTTTAAGATAAAAGATTCCATTCCACTCTAACTCACCAAATTAGTGGGATATGATCCAAGATTCTAAAAAAGACACCGCAAAATACTATTTTAGAATAGCCTCAAAATCGCCTATACGACCAAAGACATGTTTGGGTTATTAAGAAAAAGATTATTTCAGAGATGTCTATTTTGAGAGGTTGGTGTTATTTCCCGACTAATTTGGAAGCGTATAGTAGAATGGGAACATCAGAATTAGAAATAAATTATGAAACCATGAAATACTTTTAGAAATAGGTGACGTTCTCAAAAATGTAACCTTCTGCTGTTTTTAGAATTAGAGTCAACTCTGGGTAACCCGGCACTCCAAGAGAACAGGCTCCGAGTGCCGAATTATCGAGGTTCATTTTTCGACAAAACTGTTTCTCGGGACCTTCAATTAGGATGCCGAATTATCGAGGGTATCGAATTAACGATGGTTGACTATATTAAAAGCAACCAGTGTGCAATACACATACAACCAAAATAGCACACAAGTTTTTTCAACCAAATAAAAGTCTTCGAAATGGTTCCACACAATGAAGCGAAAGAGTATTTGTCTCTAACCGTCTGACAGCTAGTCAAACCTATCATTTTATGAGACATTATTTCCAATATTGTTCACTCTTCTTCAATTCACTTCGAAATCATGCTTCACAGGATCATTTCTGTAGTATGTTTTCTTCCAAGGAGCGACACTTGGACTGCCTTTGCATCTGCGATGATCGAGATGCGGCGTCTTCCTCTGAGCGTGAAGCTCATCGGATGTCCTTTCCTAGGGCATCCGGACTTGAGGATCGTGACTGTTTCCCGCAAGGGAAGTGGTCGGGGGAAGACGTTTGCTGAGCAGAGCACTAATTTTGGATGCCCAGCAGGGGCTTCGGCTCTACTGCTTCGGCACGATCATCATGTATTTTATGCCCCCTTGGAAAAAACGACACTTTTCGAAAAGTGTCCAATAACCATTTTTAAGTGTAAAAAAAAAACGAACAAAGATACTATTATGAAGGGGCTCAGGATTGTATAGGGAGAGAAAGGGAAAAGAATAGGGCCACTTTGTAAAAGGCCTACTCAGCTATATTTTATTGGGAAGGAGGGCTGTATAAAGGAATCCGTCTAAAAATCACCGTCTAGAAAAAGTTTTAGTAAAGTGATTAAATTACTAATGATCATGTTCTGAAGTCACGATGACCAGGAGCATCAATGATAGTCACGGAGTGCTTAGTCGTCTTGAACTTACACGAAGCAATGTCGATGGTGATTCCACCCTCACGCTCTGCCTTCAGCTTGTCGAGAACCCAGGCGTACTGAATAGCCATACTGAATAGTAGACCAATACAACACCTATCTCTTACCTTGAACGATCCCTTGCCCATCTCCTGCGCCTTCTTCTCGATGGTTTGCTTGTCGATTCCTCCGCACTTATAGATAAAATGGCCGGTCGTATTTGCAGGCACTTCTCAGGCGGGCTGTGCTGTTCTAGTTGCTGCTTGTGGCACTGGTGAATTCGATGCTGGAAAGGCTCTTGGCGCAGAATTCGGGCGTGAAACAGTTGATCGTTGCTTGCAACAAGATGGACACCACTGAGCCGCCATTTTCTGAAGCCCGTTACACTGAAGTAATGAATGAGGTCTCGAATTTCATCAAAAAGATTGGCTACAATCCGAAGACTGTTCCCTTTGTTCCGATCTCTGGCTTCAATGGTGACAACATGCTTGAGCCGTCGTCTAACATGCCATGGTTTAAGGGATGGTCCATTAAGCGCAAGGAAGGGAATGCCGGTGGCAAGACTCTCTTGGAGGCTTTGAATGCTATGACTCCGCCGCAGCGTCCGACTGACAAACCGCTTCGTCTTCCGCTTCAGGATGTCTACAAGATTGGAGGTAGCTTTGCTAGCACTTTTACACTGGTCAATCCCACCATCTTATAGGAATTGGGACAGTGCCAGTAGGTCGCGTCGAGACTGGAACTCTCCACAGGGCATCAGCACTGAAGTTAAGTCGGTTGAGATGCATCACGAGTCTATGAGTGAAGCTCTGCCTGGAGATAATGTTGGTTTCAACGTCAAGGACATTTCCTTTTTTACTAAATTTTTTTATACAATTACAGGTGTCTTTAGCTTTCGAGACTGCAAGTTAGTAATGCAAGTTCAAAGACTCTGTGTGTGTGGTATACGGATGCTCCTGTCCATGCGCAACTGATGACTTCAGACTTAGAAGCACCGGATGATCCCTTCTTTTTCTGTCGAATCTAATGCTGTCAACGTAAAACCAGAGCCGATCGTATCTTTTGAAGCCACAGATGAGGTAATATCAAGAACTGACTAAGTTATTTGTCAGATGTTTTGCATTCAGGCAATCATGAAAGTTTTCCATTATCAATCTTTTCCAGCAAAGAGACCTTACAAACGTCGAAAGGTTTCCTGTAAGGAGTTGTTTGAAATCTAATACTAATCACTTAGACTGCAACTTTAGACGAATCAGTTGAAATCTCTTGCGTTGAAGAACCTGACGAAGGGGATATTATGTTTGAAGAAAAAAAAGATAAACTTCAGTTTTTTATCATCGAAAAGTCTCAGCTGCAAAAGCTGTTTGGAGTTTGGAGCCCATACGAGAAGTTCCAAACCAAGTTCGGCAATCTTTTGGTTTGTGACTTTAGCACGAGATTAGCAATCTAGGAAGTTGGAGTGGAAACTGCAAGTTGTTCAAGGCCAGCAACATTTTTCGTCAAGGATATTGAAAGATACAAGAAGTAGGGAGAAAATCTGAGTAATAGTTTTTGTTGTGAAGGTGTTATATGCTGGTGTTTATATCAAGAATACAATACATAAATTATGTGTTTCTCTCCGCTGGCAAACTCATCAAAAATTTTTTTCCTTCATTATAACAATGAAATCTAAAAGCCAAAAGAGTTATAACCGCATAAAGGAGGCAAAAACATACATTCCCCACAACATATCCAAAGCTTTTTCATTTTGCTCACGTGTGCCAACCATTATGATAGGGATTTCTTTTTTTTTATTTTCCTTTCCAATTCCTACATAAGTACCAGACCGTTTATGGATCATAGCGAGGATTTTTCCATCCCTACCGATAACATTTCCTATTAAGCGATCGGGGATAAAAAACTAAAAAAT
>BBSZ01013706.1:0-12204 GCA_000981365.1 Subanguina moxae
TATTATAACCCAGCCTTGCCACAAAATACAAGGAAATGAGTGGACAGGCTGGGTGAGTCAGTCTAATCCCTTTACGTCCACATAGAGGGCGGAGAGCAAGCAAGCATGCTCTCCCTTTTTAGGCTTTGGATTAGGCGGAGTCGAGAAAAAGACATCTTTCAGTTCTCCAAACAGCAGATAGTTAACAAAGTTGTTCACATAAATTGAATTAAGCATTAAGACGCTTGTTTTTTTCATGAAGGAACCTTCAAAAATGGGCCAGCACATAAAATTTATCAAGTAAAAAGTGTTCAAAAAATAGTTTTTTCATCAATCCAAGGCCTACAGTGCCTTATATGGTATATGCACCTCATAGAAAATTCCGAGCAATGTTGACATGTAACATATGCAGTCGCGGACAAAACCTCATACGCACCGATCAATTTTTGAGATTTTGTGGCTGAAATCCCACAAACTAAAGGTTCCAACCAACTTTTTGCGTTCTACCAGATAGACATACTCCTCAGCTACCAGAAACTATCCTACAAGTAATTAGTTTAGTTGATTTTTAATTCCACTTCATTTTGGGACCCGACAAAAACTCGTACACACCTGCTTGTCAGTGTCTCTTGGAAGGCGCTATTTTTTTGAGTTTTAGTCATCAAGCCCCAAAAATTGACTGGTGCGCCCGAGATTTTGTCCGCGACTGTATATACAGATACTTTTTTGCCCATTCCCACACTCAAAATGGGGTGCTTGGGCGGCTAACAAGGCAAAAGTGGGAAATTTTCAAATTTCTTAAAAAAGGCCAAAAATGATCGGCCCAGCTCTAAAAACATATTTCCTGCAAATTTTAAGCGCTAAAATATCGAAAAAAAAGGTTAAAACCAGGTTTTGGGCCATAGCCATATAAGCAGTGCTGTAACGGCATCGCACCGGTGCCTGGTGCGGTCCCCAATGCCGCACTTTTTTAGTCGTTGTCGGAAAAATTATATTTGCAGCACTGCATATAAGGCACTCCGTCTAATGCGAGCAATACTTTTGGCAATATAAGCGCCTAGAACCTAATCATGTCTTGTTCAGTGAAAAAAAATAATGTAAAAATTTTCAATTAGGTATCTAGGTGTCATCCAAAAGAGTTTTACATTGATCCCCCAAAGGCAGAAAACAAATTTTAGCAAAAAATGGCTTTTAGACGGAATAGTGTCAGAAAATAACGTAAAGCCTTTTTAGCGCATAGGCATTGCTTATATAGAAGGATAAAAATATCATTTTCAAGAAAATTTACTTTTGAAAAAAATGGGGAGAAGGTGTATCCAAATAACTCGATATAAGATCACCATCGGAACTACACCGAAGTGTGCTGGACATACGCTAAAGCAAGGGTAATTTCACTTCAGTGATGTTAGATGAATGGTGCTAAAAAGGAGTAGCTATTAACAGTTAGAATGAATTGTTATAAAGAAGCAAAATATGGCGCCAGTGAAGAATACCCCTACCCAATAAAAATTTTTTAAATTTTCAAAGAATGGGTTTTAATCGTTTCTAACCAAATTCTTATCGCTAAAAACGATTTTAAGGTAATTTCACGCATTTTTTAAACTAGAAATTGGGTTTTTAGAAATTCCAAAATTTTAATATATTGGGCCGCACTACCTTATTCCTTTGTCGCCCAAAAAATATTTTAAACACTTTTTAGGCCGTTATTTGCGCTTAGAACAATATAAAATATATTTTTAGGATTGAGAAGACGATTTTCAACAAAAAAATTACTTTTTTGGTCATTTTTGGCCAAAAAATCTGGTACTTACCCTCAGGAAAAAAAACACCTTTTGCCTAAAATCAAAAAATATATATCATTGACCAAACTCGCTTTTAAAGCTACCTTTGGCGCTATTAAAGTATAATCCCGCCCGCAAAAAAAAGCTATAAGAAAGATGAGTATTGCCTAAGCGCGTAGAAGAAAGCCAAGATGGAGGCGATCTCGACATGATTTAACCCGAGTCATACAAAAAAGCGAAAGCACGCAGTTGGTCAATGACGAAGTAAAATCTGTCTTTCTCGTTCGCCGAATCTCTTTCTCTTCGGCGTCTTATCAACAGAGACCGGATTGGTATTCCGAAAATTTCGATCCACAGGGTTCAACCATTTTTTAACTTTATTTTTGGCACCTTTTGCCCATTTTGATGTTGATCTCTCTGAGGCAAAAAATCATAACGATTTTGAAATTGCCGATTGTTTTTAGACAACTCAACAATTTCAACTTTGAAAAATCGATTTAACGGACTAAATCGAGAGTTATAATCAAGGGTTAAATCGAGAGTTGGATTTTTTAAAGGTGAAATTGTTGAGTTGTCGAAAAACGATCTGCAAATTTAGAATCCTTACGATTTTTGGCCTTGGAGAAATCAGCATCAAAATTGACAAAAGATATCAAAAATTGAGGTAAAAAGATGATCGGATCCAACTGTGGATCGAACTTTTTGGCATACGAATCCGGTCTCTATAAATTAGGCTTATAAAAGATACGACGTGTATGTTAAATCGCGTGTATCTTAAACACTAGCACCATATTGTAAGTTTTGTGTGCACATATTTATTATTCCATTGTCGAAATGAGTAGATAACAAAATAAAACCAACAAACTTCAACAGAACCAATGTAACAAGCGCTAAAAAATATTACTCCTTTCTTTCAAATGGCACCTACTAGAATTGGCAATGCAAAAGACAAAGAGATGAAAAATCAAGGCGGGCAATCACACACTTGCCAACCTTCACTTCTATATTCACTTATGTTCAGTGTGTCTGTCTTTTCCGCATCTCCAAAGAAACAAATAAATTGGGGGCATTGTGTGTGTGACTCATCTCTCTACAAGCACATTTAAAATGGTTGGAGCATAACGCAGAAAGAAGGGGTGTAGGCAATGCAAGTGATTGGCAACATCAACAACTATCAACAACAAGCAAAATAGGTTTCTAATTGAGTGGAATTTTAGCAAATTGAAGAGGCAGCGCAAGAAAAAATCAACCAAGTGTATGACATTATCAGTAAACTCCTTTTGACATTGAACTTAATATTCTATTAGACAATTTTTCAATCGACTCTTTTGTGTCTTAACCCAATATTTAACCACTTTTAGGTAACTTTTCTATTGTATTGAAAAGTGGATTCATTAGAGATCAAATTCAAATTGAAGTAGACCATTTATGAAGCCCAAAAAACTGCAAACTTCGACACTGTCTGAGTGATAATCGCAAAGCTACAGGCCTGCAAAGTCCAAAAACGCTGATTTTGAGCCTTTTTTGGCACTTTTCCAGATACCGATGTCAAGAAATGCCCAATAAATTTTTTTCGTATTTTTCCTAAAATTCCCGAGACCTGAGCTTTTTAATAAGGTTCAAGCACCTCCGCGAAAAAACTTCCTGAGACGGTATGATTTTTTGAAGATGATTTTACGTGTAGGGATAGGTAATTGTTAAGTTTTTTGCGAAACAATTGGCTAACATTTGCAACAAAAATTTGTTGAATTTCTACGTATCAAGAATCATTATACGCATGAGAGCCTAAACATTCGCGCAATTGATTTAAACTTTATTTGATAACAAAAATCAACGGAGGTTCTACACATTGTCCGCAACAACTATCTCTTACTAATCGATGTAACTCCTTTTTCTTCTACCACTAAGACCGCCGTCTTTCCTCACATGCTTGTCCACTCCCACTATATATCGTGGATCTGCTAACAAATCGAAAGCGCCGGTACCCGTTCTTTGCAGCTGACCAGTAACCAAACGAGACGAAGGAGAAAAGAGATCATCACTTTCGCCTGCAAGGAACAAGCTATATGGTAAAAGAGTTATAAGTTAAAAAGATCAACCATTAACGATAGAATCACGCATGAAAGCAACAGTTGTTTCGAAAGTCATTCTCTGAAGTGTTGATGCGCTGTGTGCCTTAAATAAAGTAAAACATTGAAATTGCCAAACGCCTGACTTTCGATACCATTGCACCACGGTTGAAGGGCTGAACTTGTCCAGTGAAAGTCATGTAATCTGATGTAAGCGACAAATGCCTCGGGTTAACTATAATCAAATACACATTTACATCCCAAAGCTGGGTCTAGTCCTAACCTTCGATTCCGTAGACTCCAAAAACTAAAACCAAAAATTAAGAACACATTACAAGGACAGGTCATTTATCAACCAGACCCACCCATCTGCTTCAATGTTCAAACACATGGACTGTCAAAACATTGGCAGATGAAAGTCTTTAGCTAATAAAAAAAAAAAACCCCACACTGTATTATACTTTTAAGTTATACTTTTATGGTACAAAAAGGCAGACCATACTTACTATTTACTAAATTCAGTCGACGCTCGATATAATCACTCCCAAAAAGTTGGATCCACAGCTGGGTCCCAACATTTTTTTACCTCAAATTTTGACATGGCTGTACACCATAATCTACACGCTAATCTGTCTCGATTTAGTGTAGTCTCGATTCAGTGCATAACTCGATTTAGTGTATATTTTATTCGGGCTTGCTTGGTTTGCATAAACCATATACTCGATATAATGTAGTCTCGATTTAGTGTATATTTTTTCTGGTCCCCAGCCCCTACACTAAACTGTAAATGTTTTGTCAAAAGATTAAGGGATATTTCGCCGGAGGAAGGGGATATTTTGTCTGTGGCCGATATTCCAGGTGGTATACCGTATTTCCTCTAATAGCTCCCCCGGGGGAGTTATTTTTTGGATGCCTTCTAAGGGGGGGAGTTATTAGAGCAGGGGGAGTTAATGGAGCAGGGGGAGTTATTTTTTAGTCTACAAAATTTTCAAGATAACCACGTCAGCAAAACAAATTTTATCCACACAAAATGACATTTTCAAACAATTAAAAAATGTGAAATTCTGAGTTAAGCCTCGCGTACAATGAGGCGACGGCGACTGGCGACTGGCTGTAGAGATTTGGTGCGTACAATGAGTCGCCAGTCGCCACAGCCACGCACAGTTCGTCGCCACAGCCAATCGCCAGTCGCCGGTCGCCAGTCGCCGTCACCTCATTGTACGCGAAGCTTTAGGCCTATTCATTTCATCGAGTTCGAAATATCGACAAGAAGAAAACAAGCGGAACACTTTTCCAAACGCAACCTAATTTACCCACGAAATAAGGTATAATTACTAAGTAATTTTTTTACAAACTGAAAATTTTTGTATGAAAAGACTATTTGCACAGAACAGGGGGGGGGAGTTATTAGAGCAAGGGGAGTTAATGGAGCAGGGGGAGCTATTAGAGGAAATACGGTATACAGTAACTGGTTGCAATTCCTTTTTTAGTCGCTTCCGTATTTTGCCGCTACATTCTCAATTGACGGGACGTGAGCAGCATAAGCAAGTTTTTTTGGTTTATGTTATTTTTGTTATATCTAATCAAGTATTTTAAGAGTTTTTGAAAGCTGTGGGCCTGGAGTGCGAAAAATTATCCTCTCTACCAACATTGCCGAGACGAGTGTTACAATTAATGATGTTGTCTATGTAATTGATTCTTGCAGGTGGTCTTTTTTACTGCAGTCGAGATTTGATTTAACGTGATTCAGGGTATCGCCTAAAGTGCTGCGTTAAACCGAATCTTTTTTTGCCTTAATTTCGTGGTCTACCAGCATCACTATTAGAGTTGTCGACGTACAATTCATCAATTTTTTACATTTTAGGTCTGATGATTTGGTGTTTCTTTCCCAGTAATATATTCTAAAATTGGATAAAACGTGCTGCGCAATGATGGGTCAAGCGTTAAATTCAGCTCAAAAATATATATACTCAGGATAGAGATGTTTGGTTTCGACGTGTGGTGTACTAGTTTCTACTTTTCACGTCGACCACACGTCGAAACTATTCTGAAAATTTTATGAGCTCAATTTAACACTTGACTTGTCATTATGCAGCACGTATCATCTAATTTTAGAAAAGATATCATTGGGTGAATATACATCACATAATGAGACCTAAAATTTAAAATTTTTTCCAAAATCGATGAATTGCATGTCGACAACCGTAATTATAATAAATCGAGTTTCGACTGTTTGTTTTGATTACTAATGATCTGAATTATCGTTATATCTTAGGGCGAGGGAGAAGATGTACAGTTCTCGGAATAATATGGTTCATTTTGCAACTGTCTGGGCATCTAAGGTGTGTCTTTTTTATACTTAGAGAGCATTTTTTTGTGTAAATTAGCTCTTTGTTGCAGACAAATCTTATTCAAAGACGTGGCAGAGCTGGTCGTGTTCAGGAAGGGTTCTGCTTTCATCTGTGCACTGCATCAAGATTTAACTCATTGGAAGAGCATCGTATTGCTGAAATGCTTAGAAGTGGGCCGCTT
Source organism: Subanguina moxae (assembly GCA_000981365.1). Classification (NCBI taxonomy): domain Eukaryota; kingdom Metazoa; phylum Nematoda; class Chromadorea; order Rhabditida; family Anguinidae; genus Subanguina; species Subanguina moxae. The sequence goes on from BBSZ01013706.1 coordinate 6,362, forward strand.
TTTTTATTTTTCGGTAACTTAGTCTGATTTCTAGCTCCACTACATGAAATTGCCCTTACCATTAAACTTTTGCGCCTTGGCTCGGTTGGTGCTTTCCTAGAAAAAGCAGTTGAACCTCCTCCGATTGATGCTGTTATTGAAGCTGAGGTTCTACTCAGAGGTAGTGTAACGATTGCGGATTGTCTGTATGGCATACTTAATTCTATTATTACTTTAAAGGTATGAGTGCATTGGATGAAAATTTGGAGCTGACTGAACTTGGCAAGATTTTGGCAAGATTACCGGTTTGTAATTTTTCACTTTTTCTCTAAGCAACCAATGTTGGCCTTTTTTAGATTGAGCCAAAAATGGGCAAAACTATTGTGCTGGGAGCAGCACTTGGGATTGGTGACTTGATGTGCACAATAGCTTCTGCATCTAGCTTCAACACTCCCTTTTTACAAAAGGAAAGGATGCATACAAAGCTTTCTCACCATCACCGAGCTTTTTCTGGAAATCGTTTTTCAGACCATGTTGGATTAGTTGGTTAGTCGTAATATAGTTAATGAGTTACGTTATCATAACAACTTATTTAGTTGTGAATAATCGTTTTGTGGAGCAGATGGGTAGGCACTTGTACTGAATTGAAATCGGCACTTTTGCTGTTTGTTCCCCTTATTTTTTGAAAAGTGACCCCAAATCGCGTCCCGAACTACTTTTTTCTAGTATGCATGATAAAAGAAGTAATTCTATACCGTTTAAAATAATGGATCCTGCTTTTTCACAAAAATTTTTAACTGACACTCCTTGAAGGTTTTAGGGCTTTCTGAGGCATTTTTAGGCTATTTCTCGCATTTTTCTAACTAAAACTGGTTAAGGATAGCCTCTAAATACACTCTACTTGAATCTATTGCGCCTAAGCCTAACGTCTAAGAAACTGGCGCCCACACTCAAAACATCAAATCGGAATGGCAAAAATATAAAATGCGCTACAGGAAAGAGTGTGGGACGCTCGAGAATTGTTCCTTAGCCATGTTTCGGACTATGTTTGTAGAAAAATGTGGAAAATTTGGAGGGCCAGATGTTATGTATCACTTATGGACACATGTTTTTGAATTGTACAAATGTGTAGATGATGCTTGGAAAATAATAAAACGTTATAAAGGCAAAAAATTGCTATTTTGGTGAAGGGGAAACAAACAATAAAAGTGCCTTAAAATTCCTACTTGGTTGTGTCATTAAGAATATGGTCGAGACGCGGCCGAAACCTACTGCATGCGCAATTTGTTGAGTTCGACCATCTTGGTAAATTTATTAATTGTATTTGCGTCTGTTCTGCTCCAATTCTTTTGCATTTGTGTTTAGAACATGAGTGCTGATGCAAAGCGCCAATTACGAGATGTACTTGTTAATCACTCGCGCTTTTCACCGGAATCTTTTTTGCCATATAAGTAAGCCTCTTTAAACCCTTTCTTTATTGTAATTTTTTAATTCTTATCATGGAATTACTAAAATGTTTTAGCATTGATCCATATAATCGGGATTCAACTATAGACTTGTGAGTGAATTCTTTTTGCAGTAATATCCTTAAGAAAAGTGTTATTTTAGATTCATATCAATGCTCGTTTATAGCTACTACCCCAATATCTGTCACATTGAGTAATAAACTTCGTAGTGTTTTATGTAAAATGTATTTACATCAGGGAGTAATTTTAGGGCGAAGGGGAAACGAAAAGTTTTTACGTTGGAACAGGCTACGGCTCTTCTTTCAAAGTCTTCGGTTTGTATGCCATTTAATCCTGCTGAGGTTTTGCCTTTTTCCTCTCCGCTTTTTGTGTTTACTGAGAAGGTAGTTTGTGTGGAAAAAAAAAGCTTACGTTAATTCGTTGGTTTTTAGATAAGATCAAATGTTATTTCTTGCAAACAGATTTCAATGATTTCTCCGTTGGTAAGGGTTATTAATAGTTAAACAACTGAGATTATAGGTTAGTATTTAGCAACTCTTGCTCTTTGGGAGTCGAAAAGTGGAGGCTATTGGTCCGTCCACTGTGAGGCTGGACGAAATGTAATTTTTCGATTCAGCCTTGGTTAATTTTTATGCTCATGTTTCTAGGATCACCTTGTCAATGGATGCTACTGTTGCTGCCCAAATTGTTGCACTAAGACCCTGCTTAGAAGGCCTTATAGTGCGCACTTGTCTTCATCCGGAATTACTCATGACACCATTGGAAGCGGATAAAGATTTGATGGATATCGTTACGCGGCTTTCTTCTGATACTGAGTGGATATCATCCGGCGAAGAAGGCCTAGCTCCGATGACCTCTTCACCTCGCGGTTATTTGACACCTGCAGCAAGGATTGGAGCGGCTCCTAGTGCAATGTTTAGAGATGGTGGACAAACATATTCAGGGCATATGCAAGGAAATTATTCGGCCAGGGGAGGAAGAGGATCTTTTGGTTATAGAGGTCAGGGAAAAAGATCTTTTGGAGAAGGTTGAGGTTTTGGTATTTTGAAGAGAATAATTTTTTGTTTGTTCTTTTAGCAAACGCAAGCTGCGGATTTACCGACAGTTTCCCAATGTATGGAGGGCAAAATGATCCCGCTATGTGGTCCTCAGAACCTCCTCCCCAAAAGCAGAGCTTTCAGCCTCCGTACGGCAATCGTGGTGGTTTTAATTTTGGCTACAGGGGAAACTTCGGCGGAAGAGGGCGCCGAAATTTTTAGCAGAAAAAATGGTTCTGAAAGTTTTTTTGAAATATCAGCGCTTATTATTTAACTATATTTTCTTTTTTGTCGTTAGTGTATCTATGGCTCCTGTTTTTGTTGAAAATAAATTGATAAATCTGTGTGGTGCGTGAACGCATAAAAAACATTTGTGGACTGGCGGACGGAGTACTATGCAGCTTCTCTGGTCGGAAAAAATCGGGCAAAGGATTCCAAATCTGTATTTTTTTTCCGCATATTTCGTGCTTTTTAATTAAATGTAATAAATTGGGCACCAAAGAGGTATTTGTTTGACAAGGATACCAATGCCTTATCAGTATTACCTTCGGTAGTACTGATCGGTACTACCGAAGGTGCGGTCTCATCGAAGTATCAACTTATTGAGTCAATTTTTAGGACATAGTTGAATGTCTTATCAGAGAAAATACGGCATACTTTAGCGTTTTCCCTTCCTTTCAAAAATTATGATCACGAATCTGGTGATGCGAAACCAGGTGAGAAATTCCATGGAAGGGAGATTTGACCCGTTTTGTTTTCTTCGGAACAATTGATTTGCTGCACCTCCTTTTCCTATTCTATGCTCACCTAATGGAAAGTTGTCTTCCCTTATTTTAATGCTCAGCTCCAGGAAGACCAAAATGAAAGTCTTGTTTTATCTCAAAGTTTCATAACTTTCTCTTTTAATCACTACTTGGTTTTTTGATGCACCTAATTTGTGGTTTACATGCGGGTAAGCACCTTTTCAATAGGATCTATCCCATTTGTTATTAAGCACACATTGAAACCAGCTGTTTTAGTCACTTACCTACGCATCACTGTCCTTTTTACAATTGCTTCAGTCCTTTGTTATGCAAATGAACATCAAGTAGCCAGATGGAAAATATCCTTAGACGGTCTGTCCAGTGCCGAGTCCACCCAAATTTTTAGCACAACAAGAAGACCAGTAGAAAAAGATGTTCGACTAATTGATTGGCGAGAATGGCAGTTGATGAAGGGCTACAGCCATGCTAGTGGAGACTCCCACACTCCAATGTTGATTGTTGCCCCAGAAGAGGTTGTTCTGAGGGATCAGTCCAAGCGCAAAACCCGACCTGAAGATTTGCCAGCAGAGGCATTTGAGGACGAAACAGTGGCTAAGGAAGAAGAGCAGAGTGTGCACATCGAGAAGAGCATTTCTATCCCTAAGCCTGAGACTGCCTCAACCAGCTTGTCCCCAACTACAGAGACAAGCATGGCTATTAATACTGTAGCCACAACCACCACTCCTCTTGTCGACTTTCCATCCTCCACCCTTGGGTTGGACACAACCACCCCACTGCCCATCAATTTGTTTGCCAACAATGAAGGATTGGACATCAAGAATCTACCAAATCTTTTTATGCTATTGAAACAATTGGCGTTGATTCCAGCTGTGGTCAGGTCTCTGAGTGGAGGTGTAAGCGGCACCGCTCCACTAACTTCTGGTTTGTGGGTTTACATGTTTTTAGGTTCTTCTACCTATTCCTGTACTAATTAGAGTATTTAAAAGAAGGTTCATAGGTGTCGGACGATCGTTTGCACGAATGGCCTTTTTTGCTTCTTAGAAACTTTCTTAGGATGGGCCAAAATATTTCACACCAAGTGGACATCCACTTGGTTTGGTTGGAGCATGGACAAGCACTTAAATTTGTGAAGATTCCTTTCAAGACAAGCCAAAAGAGAGAAAATTAAAATACCGCATTCTCTCTAATAGAACGCCATGGCGTTCTATTTTTCAACACCCCGTGGGGGGTGGCGTTCTATTAGAGAGAATACGGTAAATAAATAAAAAAAACCATGATATAAACAAACAGCTCTAAAAATTGGAGGGGAGGGTATATCCGAGTAGCGTCGACCATCTTGTATTTGGAGCAAAATCATAGATAGGCATGAGAATCAAAAACAAACAATTCCTGGTATAATTTCGATTTCCACCTCACAAAGTTGCTCAAAATAATGTTTTTTGGCTGTTTTATGCACACAAAGAAAGCTTGGAAAAGGCCTTTCGCTCCCTAAAAAGCATTGGTGATCATGTTTGTGTGCATAAAACAACCAAACAACATCTTTTGAGCAATTTTGTGAGGTGGAAACCGAAATTATTCCCACTTCCTTTAGCAGCCACTTCCAGCTCTCATCCATTGTTTGGCATGCTCACAGGGAGTGCTCTGGACTCTGGTAGTGCTGGAGTGATCACTTCTCCTAGACTACATGCTGCCGCTCCAGCCATGCTGGAAGCGGAAGACTCTGAAGGTTCACCTGAAAATCAGGTGTTCCCTTTCAGAAGGTCTGCCCAAACCTATGCTCCAATTGATGGAGAGGAGGTAAGGAGTATGGCTGCAGGACACGGAGACGAAATGATGCATCATCCAATTGTGCCAGTGATGACCACCTACGACTCGGGTAAGATCCGCAGGCCTGAGTCGACCAAAGCTGCCAAGTTGGACTCGGTGGAGCGATTTAATCGACTCAACATCTATGGACTGGATGGGAGTGCAATGACTGCCGCTAAGCAAGCCTATGTAGCTCCTGCAAGAGCACCCAAAAAGAAATTGAAGCCGAGATTTGATCTGAGTGATCTGACAGTGCATGAAATAGAGCAACTGGTATGGTTTCTCTTAAAAAAACCAAATTTCTCATTCAATAATCGAGATTTTGGCTACTTTCCCTCTTTTAGTGCCATAGTTATAGGGTACAATTGCAGGAATCCATTCACCGGAAGTTGTTCAACGGCAGTAGCTCGGACACAAGTGCAGAAAAGCCATTGGAGGCACAACCACAGCAAAAGATACGACAAAGGCTGTCTGATGAGACGAGATTGGTAGGTGGCAAGACAAAGTCTGAAGAGCAGCCAGATGAGAACAGCCCAGTGGTTTGGCCAGTCGTCTACCCAGGAACCAAGGAGAGGACTAAGGAGGCACAACAATTGGCTGCGCCCAATCCTTTGCTGAGAGCGTTGGGAGAAACCACTCTGGAACCACAAATAATTGACGACTTGCTGGCTATCAAAGAGTTGCCTGACTTGGAAGAGCTGACTGCTGGCATGGATCTGAGTTTGTTGAACAAGCCTGGAGGGTAAATTTCTTTTTGGGATCTAATATCTGATTTTTCAACAAGTTCCCTT
>BBSZ01013709.1:0-13850 GCA_000981365.1 Subanguina moxae
CCACATTTTAAAGAGATCAGTCTCCCACCGGTTTCTCGTAGATATTCTATATGGAAAATTAGAAGATGGGGAAAATGGCAGGAACAAACCTCGATGTTGGGCACAACTTCGATGACTTTGATCTTGTACTCTCGACCACCCTTCACCTTCTGATCGTAGTCGACGGCGAGAAACCTGCCAAACTTTTTGCTTGAGTATTTAACACCCACACACTCAAACGAAGAATCGAGATTTGCCTTCTTGAGCGCTTCAGCAACCAATTGGCGCACAGTCGTTCCTCCGCCCACTTGCAACTTCACTGTCTTCAGCTGCTCGCCTTCTTTCAGCTCATTTTTCTCTGTGAAGATTGTAGCAATAGTCTTCAATTTACAAAACATCTTCGGAAAGCTAAAAAGATTACATCCAGATGTCAAAAAAAACGTAGAAGATCAAGGATTAAGACACAGAATTAAGAGGTCAAGTTTTTCAACTCGAAAATATATCGAAAGTGAACCCTTGAAATGAGGGCTACTATGATAAAAGAGAGACTCAAATGTTAAAATACGGCACACCCCGACATTGCAACAAATTATTCTGAAAACAATTGATTCTGAAACAAATTGATTTTAGAGCAAATTGTCTTGAAACAAATTGTTTTTGAAAACAATTGTTTGGAATCAAATAATTGTGAAAATAATTGTTTGTGTATTCAGTTTTTTTGTCACTATTGTGCTTTACAGCTATTTGACTTTGTTTAAAGTTATCCGACTCCAAAGCACGCCGATGAAGCTGAAAACCGTTGAATAATAAGTGCATGGATAACTGTGATATAAACGTAAAAAAATAAACTGCAATGTTTAAATGCATATATAGGGATTTCGACTTTTCTTTTGTCGATTTCGACTTTTCACGTTGAAAAGTTGATATCTTTCGACGTTCGACGCGTCGACAACCCTATGCATATACAATACATTAAATACGTCAAATAAATGCAAAAACATATTATTTCAGAATCTTGTTCACTAAAAACCAATTTTTTAAAAGCAATTTATTTCAAAACAATTTGTTTCAATACAATTTGCTCTAGAATCAATTTGTTCCAGAATCTATTGTTTTTAGAATAATTTGTTCCAATGTCGGGGTGTGCCGTTAAAATACACACGCTCATGTTACTGTGACCAATTGACAAAGGTTCCTAGGACACAATTTTTTTTTCACGGAAAGAAACTCATAAGAACCCTGATTATACGAAGGTTTTATTCGCTAATAATTTACTTTGAAGAGCAAGTTGCATGTAGGTAGACAGCGATTGTTTTCTTTTATCAATGTGCTTGTTTGACATTTGGTGTCTGACCCATGAGAGTAATAAGAGTAATAAAATAAAATGGGGCTGCTAAGATAATACTTTTTTGGTTGAAATAATAGTCAAAGACTGCGCTAAACTAGTCACTAAAAAGCTTGCCAAAATGAAAAATCAGCAATTTCTAATGCTGTCAAAATGTTGGAAAGATGAAGGTGTATTAATAAGGCTGTCGACTCGACGCGTCGACAACCCTATGTATTAATCAAATTACATCGCGTCCAGAAATTGTGCTTAATGACTTTGAATTAGCTTTACGAAATGCTCGCCGTGTCCAGGTATACACACTTTTTTTTGTACTTCTTCAAATATATATTAAAAACACATTTACCAAATGATAAGAAAGGGTAATAATTACCTAGTTTTGCTAGCAAGGGAAAAATTTTATGGCAGAAGATTTTTGACCGAGGAATCTTTGCTTTAGCGAGTAAGTTGCGTTCCAAAAATTTAAATGCTAAATTATTGAAGCATCTGTTTATTATCTAATCTAAATGAAGCATTTGCATAGCATTCAAGGTTACAGTAAACGTATTTAGAATAAATGGAAGACTAGTCAAACGGACAAAAGATAAACGACAAATTATTATAAACAAAGTATTATTCCTTTGTTTTGTCCCCATCCGTAACTGCATGATTGCAAGCTTTGATAGTGATGCCAGCTGGCTGAGTGATGGGAAATAGAGGCAGCAGGAAGGGAGCCAGACTTTTGCAAGCCTGTACTCTCGGGTACTAAAATCAAACTTACTTGAATTAAGTTACAGTCGACTCTCGATATAAGAGCACTTCGCTATAAGAGCACTCTCGGTATAAGAGCACTAAAAAAAAATTTGGTTGGCCGTAAAGACAGATAAAACAGACAAAGTTTACCTTCGCTATAAGAGCACTCTCGCTATAAGAGCACAAACTGTCGGTCCCAATGGGTGCTCTTATATCGAGAGTCGACTGTATCACTATCTTTACTTTAACTATATTACTTTGGCGTTGGGTCGTCTGCCTCTTGGCACTTTGCTGGCTGCTAGCAGACTTTCTATGGAAAACACCCCCGCTGATTTGTTAACTGTAACCACGTCTTCTTTCAATGGGCCCACTAAACTTGATTGTTTGTTTGGTGGAGATTCGGTTGAGATGTGGTCCTTTGAAGATGTGAGGTCTGATTCAACACACAAATTTGTTTGTGAGCTCGGAGAAGAGGAAGTTGGTTTGGTTGATACAGCCGTGAATATAGGCGATCTCCGGGAACTGGCTTTGCGCCTGAACATCGTAATTAAGGATGTTTTTCGAGCGAAAGAAGGTTGATTCACATACCATTTTGCTCGTCTGAAATTATTTCAAAAAGTTTATAAAAAATTGTGCGCTACTAGGTTATAACGGGACCCGTTAAACGGGTGTAGTAGCATCATTAGTAAATGTGTTTTTTGTCAGTGGTACTTTTGGTAAGAAGTCTTTTCGGTAAGAGGAAACTTTGGTAAGAAATGTTTTGGTAAATGATTGTATTGGTAAGAACTCTTTTGGTAAACTATGATAATGGTAAAGTTAATTTTTGTGAGCAATTTTTGTCTTTGTGATAAGTATTGTTCTTTGAATTAAATATGTTTTGAACTTTTTGCTTTAGTTTTGATTTTATTTTATATGCTATGCGAAATACCAGTTGTTTTTTTAGTTTATTTGCTTTGACATTCAGATGTTGCTTCTTGACGAAAATGAGCTTTTCAGTGACGAGGAGGACCAAAGAAGCCTGTTTAATGAACAGTCGGATGATTATTTAGAAGATTGTGAACATGAAGAGCCGACTGCACAGCGCTCTAGGATTGTGTTTTTAGAGGGTCTGACTTCTCGTGTTCAGCAAATAAGGAGTTATGAACAGCAAGCATGTCGTAGACAAGTTGAGCCGATGCCAACGTTAGATTTCGTCCTTAGCAACAGGGGACAACTGATGCTTCGATATGATGGTTAGAAATTTTAATTTATTTCTGTTTTTTTCTAAAATTCATTTGGGATTTCGTTAGGAGCCCAGAATATTATGTATAAGGGTGCTTCCTTTACCAACGTCAGACTCATGAGGCAAAAAACGCTGCTGGAGTGGTTGCATATGTCTTCAAAACTTACTACTGTTGTTACTGCTGTAGCTGTCGTTATGGCAAAGAGAAATCATGCTTATTCAGTCATTTTGATATTTCTAGTAGAATGAATTGAAAACAACTTCAACATCTTGTGGCGTCCAGAAATTGTGCTTAATGACTTTGAATTAGCTTTACGAAATGCTGGCCGTGTCCGGGTATACACACTTTTTTTTGTACTTCTTCAAATATATATTAAAAACACATTTACCAATGATGCTACACCCAGTTATAACCCCTCCTCCCCAAAAAAACAGCTACTAGGTTATACCCAAAGCATCCCCACCTGTTTTGAAACCAGACCTAAATTATAAGTAAAGTTAAAATGTTTTATTTGATTTTTACCCATAGTTAATTTCCTGTCTCTCAATTTTTTTAGGATATATTAAATGAAAAAGCGGTATAGGTAATTGGAAAAGAATTGAATTCCAAATTTAATTTAATTTGCTATCCTTTTCGCCAAAAGCCAAATTGGAATTCATTAATAATTTCCTTAGACTCCTTTATATTTAGGCTAAGAGGATAAATAAATAAATGTTTGCTGGCAAAGAGAATTTAAATTCATATAAAGCATATTTGCAAGCGGCAGTGAAATAGAGTGGAAAAAACGTAAAATTTAAGCGTAAAATTCGAATTACAAATCTCGTATTTTATCTAAAATGTATGCTTTTCAAATTAAAAAATTTTAGGAATTTACTGTTTTGGGTTGATGTATAGTTAACCCATTTGTGCCCACGTGTATGTGTACGAAAAAGCATGGTACTTTTCCTTGCATCAAATATATATTTTTTGCATCAGATATACTTATTTCTGCATCAGATGTGGTTTTCAAGGGGTAGATTGCCCAAAGGGGATTATGGTTATTTCCGGGGTGTCCGTGACCAAAGTGATATAGGATTGGTTGCAAAATTTGATTTTTTACATTATAATGCCAAGTTTTACTGGTGTTTCAGTTTGCCTTGAAAAAAACCTGTGCAAGTTGCAAGTGTTTATGAATATTCAGCCATCCACCAACCAAATAAATGTCTACTTGGTGTGAATTTTTTTTCTTACCTTTAGTCATTCGAAATCTTTTTTCTGTATTAGTTAGAGCATTTTAAAGAAGGCTTGACAGAGCTGCATCACCATTTTGTGGGCTACTTTTTCAGTTTTTGTAATTTCGCTCAAAAGACCCTTCGAAATTTACAAATCTTCTTTAAGATTTTCGAAAATTATTATTTTTTCCAAAATTGGACTTTTGGTTTGCTCCTTTAAGGTAAACAACCTTATATTAGGGAATTCTGCCATGTTAACGTTGACCCTCAAAATAAACACGTAGAATAAATAAAAGGAGATCAAACAGGAGAAAAACCACATCTGATGCAAAAAAGTATATCTGATGCAAGGAAAGGATTTGTTGTACACAAATTGCCTCATTACCCCCCTCCCCCTCCCTCACTCCCGAAAGTTTTCGACTTTTTATTTTCGGGCCGGAAATGTCGTTTTTATGGGTAAAATAGCTGATTTTATTTTAATATGGTTAAAAATGTGGTCAAAATATATATTTGATTGATGATGAGATTTAACCAAAAAAAATTTATTGAGTACTTGCTTGATTTTCACTTGTGAACATCGCTTTTTATAAGAGTGCGGAAACAACATTGATATTGTGCTCACATTGTGCTTGCCTTCCGGTTTTGTGAACAAAGGAAAGTCATTTCATCGCGTTTACTGGCAGTAGAAAAACTGGATCCGCGTCGACCATGTCCTCATCATTATCATGTAACGATAGACGGTGGAAATATATTTGCATCAAAGCAAGTTTGAGTTCATTTTTTAGATCCTATTCTTCATCTACACTTGAATTGTTCTTGTTCATGCTGCTCAAAATCTGAAAGACATAAAATGCGGTATTTAAAAGAGGAAAAACAAGCATGTAATTAAAATGAAAAATCCCAATTTTCTTGCAAAAATTTTTTTTGAAAAATTTTGAAAATTTTCAGAAATTCGGGCAAAGATGGGTTAACGTCGATTTTTTTTTGTACTTGGTTTTCTAGGTACATTGACCATTTAAAAAGCATTTTTAGACCATTTTTAAGGGATTAAGGGCTGTATAGGGAGGAGGAGGGACAATTAAGCGGCCAGTTTCTAAGGAGGGCCCACTCAAAAAAGAGAAGATCTTAAACATAGCTTTGTCAACTGAGCTCTATTGTATAAAAAAGCTTTGGCATACATGCAGTAAAAAATTAGGCCAAAACCCAGCGTCCCAGGTAATTGGTCAATTTCTATGCCACCGCGGTGGATCTCAACGCAATGCTATTAAGTGGGATGTTTTTAGATAAGGGAGCAAAATGGCCTTTATTTGGTCAAAGAAAGGCTCACACAAACAAAAAAACAAATACAAAATAATAGGGCCCAAAAGGAAAAGTCTTGTGACGGGCCCGTCTCAACCGGTGATCGATCCACACTAAATGGTTGCCATATATTTATAGCGCCCATATCGGCTGGTTCGATCGCCAGACGAGAGACGGAAGGAACAGGAGTGTTCCAGTGTTTAACAATGTAAAGTGTGTGATCTTGCTAACATTCCAAACTATCTTGCAGAGATCCTTTTGCAAGGAAAAGAAGCAATTATCACAATTATAAGATAAATGATATAGGGGGACAAACCTCACTTAATAAAAATTCACTTATTTACAATGCTATTTTCTTGCATCCAAAGCTGTTTCTCGAGTGATTTTTCTCTCAGGTATGAGTGTGTGCAGTAGCACAGTAGAGTTAAATATTTATTTGTGGATCTTTGCTTGGTGTTGTTGAATAAAATTTGAAACAAAAAACCAATGTAAATTATGCATCAACCCAGTATAAAAATTTTATTTCTAGTGTTGTCGAATCGAATAGGGTCGGCTTTTCACACTTTCCATTATTATTCTCTGGTAGTCTGATCTCTTTTTTTGTTGTCAAGTTTTTAGCTTCCATGGTGTACACAATGGAGGGTTCAGTGTTTAATTCAAGCTATTTTTCCCAAAGCTATTTTTTGAAGAATTTATTTGTTAATTTTTAATAGTTTTGTTTCTTTGGTGTCAATTTCCTATATGTTTACAGGTTATATGCCAAACAGAGCACACGCTTGCCTACCCTAAGCATAAGGCTTAGTTGCATGCAAAAGGGTTCTGGGGTCTAAAAACATCGCGGAAACCTGGTTTACCTCACAAAAAAAAATAAATTTTTTGGTTAAAAATTTATGTGTTTGTGCGTCTAATTCGATCGTCTTAATTAGTTGCGTTAAGTGTTTGCTATCAAGATCAAAACAATTGTTTCTGAGCCGTAAAACATCTCCATCAAAATACCACATTTGACACATTCTAATGGATTAATCTCCCTTTTATTCATGGACATCCAACTTGCTAGACAATAAATTATTGCATTCCCTTTCCGGCTCAGTAGCCCCCAGTGTCTATGGCAAGAAGATAAATGAAACAGCTCAAACAGGGTAGCTTTTGTTCCGGTAAAATGAAAAATATTACTCATAAGTTGGGTTGGGTTCAATTTGAGTCCCGGATTCACTGAAAATACGGATTATCGAAATAGGAGCGGATTCAAATTTTTTAGAGGAAATTTCAAAAGATTTGGATCCGTCGAAAAATATTTTCCCGTTTTTGGATTCAAACAATTAATTGACTTAGATTTGCCCCGGAGGGGGCGTAGGGGGTTCCAATTATGGCATGCTTACGGTAATATTTTGCAGCAGCTTACCGCAGATCAGTTACTGAATATCAAACAACCTTTCGTAAAACGCAAAAGATTCTTCGACCATGCAGGCTAGCTCAGACGACCTGTAGAAAATTAAAACCCAAAAACTCCAGAAAATAAGACAAGGACTTTATTGAGATGATCAAGATTAAGCTAACGAAACGGGCGAGCAAACAAAACAAAAATTTAAAGTGAATGTGTTATAGACAAAATACTCTCGATCGCAAGGCCCTTTAAATTTGATGAGTTTGTCTTTATATGATCTGTCCTGACAAAATTGATCTGACCATCCAAAGAAGTAGCAACCACGAGTGCAACTAAACGTTAAACAAAAATAAAAAAGAAAAAAAAAATCAACTAAACTAAACGTTGCTAAATTAAGCGTTAAACGATGAAAGAATACACCATCAAAGGCAAAGCAACCACGCTGGATCTCCTTAAAACCCAAATTGCTAGCTTCTTCAAAAGTCAGACGTCTCTCAAAAAAATTTTTAAGCATAACGTGGAAGTGAGGGTAAAAATCTTCATGGGAGACTGCAAACACGATTCATGTAATTTAAATTAGAAGGTTCCAAGAAAATATTTACCCTACTAGTCCAACAATGGATTGAGCAACTGAGCGATTGAGGGTTTGCGCAACAAAGAAAAGGCTTACAGCTTTATGTGCATTAATAAAAGAACTGCAACATTATTTCCTTCTGCAAATATTAGCATATTAACCACAACATAAAGATTTATTATACTCACGCTTGATATGATCGTTTGCTCACCAATGATCCCATGCTTTTTCCCCTTCTTCTTATTCACCCCGGCTCAAATTTGACAGACAGAAGAGCGAGGAACATATCTTAAAACGAAGTAAAGTTAAGAAAGTATCGCAGCAATTGAATCGCTTATATCTTGCAATAACTGCGAGACCCGAATCTGATTGCTCTTAATGGACCAAAGATAAATCAGAATTTCAGAATGAGCTTGAGGCGTATCTTAGACTAGCACTAGAGGAAACACTTAATGAACGTACTCGGTTTATTTATTTTCGCTACATTTGATTTTTTCTTATATCCGTAAGTAGCCTAAAATAAGTAAAAAGTCAAGCAAAAATAGTTAAAGGCTATGAAAACGACAAGAAGAAAAGACAAACAAGAAAAAATAAGCAAAGAAAACGTCAACAAATCATCAGTACAATATTTCTAAACCATCTTAAACCATCCATTGTTCGGATGAACAAAAAAGTCAAAAAATTTAAATTAGTACCTTTGAAATTCAAAGTTTGAATCCGGATTCAAATCTAATTCAATTAATTGTTTGAATCCAAATGCGGGAAAATATTTTTCGACCGATTCAAATCTTTTGACTCAATTTTTTTTTTGAGCGGATTGAATCCGATCAAAATTTTTCTTCCAAATTAGTTCGGATACAGAGATTCGAATTACCAACACTGCTAACAACTGTCTGGAACATTGCTAACAAAGCACAATAGTCTGATAGAAAAAAGTTTTCAAAAGTATGTGTAGACAAAAGGGAGATTACAGTCGACGCTCGATTTAACGGACTCCAAGGGACCGGGCTCAGCCGTCCGTTAAATCGAGCGTCCGTTAAACCGAGCGTCATTCTCACATGGAAACATCAGCAGTGGGTAACGCTCATATCAAAAAACGTTAAATACCATTTTGTAGAGCAGAAAATTCTGAGTCGAGCGGTCGAGCTTTTCCTAACCGGAAGAAAAATTTTAAAATTTAAAATTGTGAGAAAAAACTTTTTGAAAATTTGTATTTGGGGTTTCCTGGATTGTTGACCCACTCAGAAGTTTCCGTCCGATTACTCAATGTTGTATGGCGCGTAATTTTCAATCGAACAAAAAAAGATCAAAGCTGAATTATGAAAATTTAGAGGGGCGCGCCGGATCAAAGTTAGGCACTAAAAGTGAAGAGATTCGGAAATTTAAAATGTCATACAGTTTGAATTTTTGTTGTCTCGAGAGGAATTCTTTCATAATTCAGCTTCGATCTTTTTTTGTTCGATTGAAAATTACGCGCCATACAACATTGAGTAATCGGACGGAAACTTCTGAATGGGTTAAAAATCCAGGAAACCCCAAAAACAAATTTTCAAAAAGTTTTTGCTCACAATTTTAAACTTTAAAATTTTTCTTCCGGTTAGGAAAAAGTAAATATGCCACTCGACTCAAAATTTTTTACTCTACAAAATGGTATATAACGTTTTTTAATATCAACTTTACCTACTGTGATGCTTCCATTTCACTGAATTTAATTGAAACCCAACCAAACCAAATTTGATTGTCCGTAAAATGGGGGTCCGTTAAATGGAGCGTCGACTGTATTTGCTGTTTGACCAACCATGCTAAAGCAAATTAAAAACATACAAGCTGCTACAATAAAGGTCTTTTTCTGCATTTTGTGGGTTATTAAAAATTCTTGTCGCTTCTGTCATATTTCTGCATTTTTAATTTTCTTGCAAAATAATTTGAATTTTCTTATACCTGACTTAAAGTTTGTAAGCATAAAATTTTAATAAGCATAAAATTTTCACTTTTAATGTTAGGAAGATGGCGATTAGACCATTTTTGTGGTCTGAAATGACCATTTGATCCAAAAAAAAACAAAAAACAAACCACCATCTTCCCGGCATCAAAATGACAGATTTGACTGCTAAAAGTTGACTACGGAAGTCGACTGGACATAGTCAAATGTTTATTAGTCAAATTACTACACACTTGAAAGTGTTTTCAGTCCCCAAATTCATTTTTAAGTCATTATTTCATCCAAAGGCTGCCTTTGCCTCCATCCAAAATCTATCCAATCCTTTTGGGAGGATAGAAAGATTCATTTCTTGAAACTAACATAGATATTTACTGTCCCAATTTAGTGTTCTATGTAGATGAAAACATGTGTACCTGCACTCTGGATTCAAGCAATTCTAGTCGCATAGCTAAGGCCTCTCGCATGAATACATCTGAACTGTGAAAAAAGTTAATTTTAAATAACTGTTCTCATAGTTATATAGGAATAATATACTGTGAGAATAATTAACTTTTCAAAGTTGAGTGCAAAAAGAGGTAACTAAGTATTAGAAAAAATGCTAAATACTGTTGAAACCGTTAAAAAAATGCGGTCGATTTTTCGTAATAATGTACACCACGATTGCAGCTGTTTTCTGGTTTTTTTGGCGTTATGCGTTCTCTTTCTGATTCTTTTTGGACCTAAAAAACCAGTACTTTTCTCACAATTTTTATAAATATTTTTTCTGAGACATTTTTGTGATTAAGATGTTCCAGAATAAGCATTTCTGTCTCATTTTATTGATCCTCTGAAGTCTGTTGTGATTATAGATGAATCGCAAGGTTGAAGACAAACGAGCTGGTTCTTCTAATTTGAAAATTTAAATTTGGCAAAACTCAGGAAAAGTGCAATGAGTGTAAAAAATTCTTGATCATGAGGAATATCTTTCAACGTTTACTATAAAAAATCGTGTAAAAGAGAAACATTCTTGTCTCTGCAGTCAAAAGCTACAAGTAGAGCAGTTAACTATGACTGTAAACTGTGAAAAAGTTAAGTATCTCTTACCTAACTATGAAAGCAATTAACTACCTGGATAGTGACTTGAGTCAAATGCATTTTCCAGTTCCTCCAACTGCCAGCTGGTAAAATTGGTTCTTGTCCTCCTTCTCTTGCACGCTGACTGTAAGCTGGTGACAGGAAAACCGCTCTCTTGTGCATCTATTTCTTGCTGCCTTTTTTTACAAACCTTTTTGGATGCCGATTGGTTTAGATGGCTAGGGGATGGAGGGCAAGAGGAGGTGCTGCTTGATTGCCAGTCTTTTGCCTCATTCTCATCTTCTGCAAAAAAGAAAAAAGGAAAAAATTATGTTTTCATATCAAAAAAATCGTGTTAGAGGGAAGGGGGACTTATGGAGCAACCTAGTGAACTTTACATTTCACCCAAGTTAAACTCTATTATTTTGATGCAACATATAAGAGAAAAAATGACATAAAAAGTACGACAGGATTTTATTCTAAAACCATTTTACCTTGAGGTGTTGCACAGTTATCGCTGTCGATAGCAGTAGCTTGATTGAGCTGTTGTAGGATTTGTTTCTGCAATTGCTCTTTCCAGTACTCTATCAACAAAACGGCGGCAGCAGTAGAAGGTGTTATAGGTAGGGGAAGGTTGGGATTCGACGACAAATTACCAGCGTTAGGGAAACTATGGTGTAGCTCTTCACCCTCCATTTCTCAAGCTTATGAGTATTGAAAGAATTGGTTTACTCCAACAATGGAAATGGTAAAAAATTGGCCCGCCTTTTTCTGTTTATTTTTGGGGAAAATGTGCCCGCCCACTAAATGAAATTCGAAAGACAAGACAGCCAATAAGCAAAGTTATGCAGCTGCTTGTTGGCTAGTCTCTTTATTATTTTTGCAGATTTTTAAAGCGTGTAAAAAAACTGGAAAATATCTCAAAATTAAAAAATATAAATATAGTAGAGGACCATAATTGTTGTTGACAATGGAAATCACCCAAATTTAAATGCACTGGGGACACTTCTCGTTTATAGACATAGGACTGTTCATGGTTTTATCCGAAATTTTGGCGCTACTCGATTACATAATCCCCAAAAAAAGTCAATTTTCCTAAAAGTGTTTAATAAACATTTTTATGCATAATTTATGCCAAAAAAGTTTTTTTTGAAAAAACGAACAAAAAGACTATTTTAAAGGGGCTGAGAGCTATATAAGGGAGGGGAAGGGGCCCCTTTGTAGGAAAAGAGAAGATGTTGAATATAGTTTCCCTTACAGGAACTTACCGCATAAAGAAGCTCTGGTATGCATGCTGTTTTTCATGCATCCAGAGCTATCTTCGAGTGATTTATGTCTCAGGTATGTTTGCTCTTTCAAGCAAAATGAATTGTAAAGGGAGTTGGTGCCCCAAACTGGAGAGAAAAAAAGGATATCTTTTCATTGAGCTGGCATCTGTCTATGTGCAATGCATTTCCGTTTATCCCAAAGTCAAAAAGTGCAAGTCTACCGAATTGCGGAACGATTAATCTGAGGCAGCATCTTACTCCACATCCAGAATAAAATTTGCTTTGATTCAATAAGACTTACAGTATTTTTTCTGAAAAGACCTTCTCTCCTCCCAGCTTTTAGGTTCTATGTCTCGGAAAAGATTAACCGAGTAGCGTCGTTTTATTTTATTTATTTATATTTTTATTCATGTTCAGCATAGCCAGTTTACTTTACAAATCATGGTAAAAAAGTGAAGAACTACCTAAAAAGTAGTTCACTATGGTTAACGGTCCTATTAAAGAAGGAAGTCCGCCAATTTGCCTTGGTCCCTTGTAGTTTTTTTTTCAACTTTTTGCTCGGTCTCCCTTGTTTTTTTTCTTAGCTAATCTTGGAGATTAGGATGTTCAGCATAATAATCAAGATAGCCAAATCAATAGGGGAGACCAAGCAAAATTTGAAAAAACAAAACAGGAGGTAAACCAGGGCAAATTGGCGGATTAGCTTCTTCAATAGGGCCGTTAACTATAGCAAAGCTAGCTGCTATGGCATGTGTGAGAACAATTAAAAGGGTACCCGCAGTGAATTTAGACACAGGTGACCACCGTGAACAATTTCTTTGTGGAGTTGAGAAGAGATTGTGCAGATATCTGCAAACCAATTTGTGCCGAGAGTGGCTATGGACTATCCTTTAGTCGGTAAGTTACTTTGCTTATTCTATTGGTAACGAGACAGACAAAAGGTGGTGTGTTTTAGATGCACACGGTGCTGCCAGACCACTCTCTGCAACAGCTATGACGATGCACTGTTTTACCAGGCCTATGGCAATGAAGAAAAAAGCTATCACTATCAGGCCGAAAACACTTCCATCAGCACAACAAATACAGTCAATGGATTTTGGACGACTTTTTTTGTTGAATGTTCTCTTTGGGTGTTGTTGACTTACTGTTTTTAAAAACAAAAATTTATTCAATTGTGCAGCAGGAGAGCCACCAATTTTTTAAAAATTGTAACGCTACTACTACTATGATTGGTATAACCCCTAGAAGTTAATAAAACGCAATGTACAGTGAGGTAAAAGATTTAATCTTTTCCGAGACATAGAACCTAAAAGCTGGGAGGAGAGAAGGTCTTTTTAGGAGAAATACTGTAAGTCTTATTGAATCAAAGCAAATTTTATTCTGGATGTGGAGTAAGATGCTGCCTCGGATTAATCGTTCCTTTACTTAACTATACTTAACTTTTTCACAGTTTACAGTCCTAGTTAACTGTTCTACTTGTAGCATTTGACTGCAGAGACGAGAATGTTTCTCTTGTACGTGATTCTTTTTTTGGGGGTGATGTAATCGAGTAGCGCCAAAAAAACCTTTTCTGCTTGGCTTCGTGTGTTTACGTTATATACCTTAATACAAAGCCTCTCCTATGGAACCCCTTCAAAAAATACAGCCGCCAGAAAATACGGTATGACCGTTTGAAAGTGGTAAAAATCTTATTATATCTTGTACTTGCCTTACCAAAATATCCATTTGAATTCTAGGAGAGTCCCACAGCATTTAGCCAGCATAAACTAACACCACTACACTGTGTGGACGTATATTTCTCGTCTTTTCTATAAACAAATCTCTGCAGACATAGCTGAAT